>CAJRSG010002426.1:2872377-2894047 GCA_907169655.1 Acomys percivali | reverse complement strand
TCTCTCTCTCTCTCTCTCTCTCTCTCTCTCTCTCTCTCTCTCTCTCTCTGTGTGTGTGTGTGTGTGTGTGTGTGTGTGTGTGTGTGTGTGTGTGTGACTACCATGCTGTTTTTAATACTGTAGCTCTTTCTTTAGCACTGAGATATAACTTGAGATTTGGTAAGCTGATGTTCTTTTTGTCCAGTGCTGCTTTGCTTTCTGGGCTCTTTTGTGTTTGCATATTAGTTTTAAGACTGTCTCCTACTTCTATGAAGAATGTGACTTTGGGATCTTTGTGGGGTTGCAGGGAGTGTCTTCAGGAAGACTGTGCTGTAGGGAGACCGGGCAGCTACCTCTGCATGGCTGCACGGAGTGTCTTCAGGAAGACTGTGCTGTAGAGAGACTGGGCAGCTACCTCTGCAGCGCTGACTCCTCCAACCCACAACCGTGGGAGTCTTTATGTCTTCTAGTACCTTCAGCTTCTTTTTTTTAGTATTTTAAACTTTTCATTGTAGAAATCTTTCATGTTCCTAGTTAGGTTTGTTCTAATATTTTTTTTTAAAGAAGTTTTAAATTGGGTTCTTTTTTTCTTTTAATTCCTAAAGCATTTATTTGTGGGGCTGGAGGGATGGCTCTGCAGCTAAGAGCACTGGGTACTCTTCCAGAGGACCAGGGCTCATCTCCCAGCACTGACATAGCTATTTGTAACCATCTATCCCCAGTCTCAGGGGATCTGATGCCCTTTTCCGGTCTCCATGCCCTGCAGGTATGTGCATACATTCAATCAAACACTCATAAAAATAAATAAAATCTCAAAAAAATCTTTAAAGAAAAGAAAGGAAAGAACTCATGTGTGCACTTGTATACACACATACATGACGGGGGTGGGGTGATGTGATGGGGGCGGGTATGAGTGTGTGTGTGTGTGTGTGTGTGAGAGAGAGAGAGAGAGAGAGAGACAGAGAGACAGAGAGACAGAGAGAAACAGAGACAGAGAGAGGGAGAGAAAGAGAGAGAGAGAGAGAGAGAGAGAGAGAGACACACACACACACAGAGAGAGAGAGAGAGAGAGAGAGAGAGAGAGAGAGAGAGAGAGAGGCTGTGTGGCACTCATACCACTGCTACAAATGGAGGCCAGAGAACAGCTCTTTGGTTCTTCTCTTCTTTCTTTAAGTGGGATCAAACTTCAGTGAGTAGGCTTGTAGAGCAAGCATCTCGCTGAGCCATCTCTCCACTCCCACCCCCATCCCCCACATCTTTCTCCATATGTTTGTTATTGATATGTAGGAAATCAGCTGAGTCTTTTATGTTGATTTTTGTCTCCTGCTGCTGTTTGTCAAACCTAAGAGTTTTTCGGTGGCATCTTTAGGGTTGGTAAGAGAGAGAGAAGTATACAATCTGCAGTAAGGGTGCCTTACAGATCCTTCATTTTCTCCCCAATTCCTGTCTGAAACCTGAACTCTTCTCAGAACTTCTACTATCTATAATATGTTATTGCTAATTTATTACGCAGTGTGATGTGGCTTCTATTTCATTATCGTTCTCTATTGCTGCTTATCTCTTTCATATTATTTAATGTTTCTTTGAGTTTAAGGATTATTTTACCTATGCTAAAGCATGACTTTGTGGGAAAAAAGCATGCATTTGTCATCATACCTAATAGCTGCACAGTACATCTTGAAATAGCGCCTGCTAAGAGCACTGACTATCTGAACTGAATCCCATTTCTTCAGTTTAGTCCTGATATGAGCCGAGGCTAGCTGTCTGCTGTGTGGCAATTTCCCCATCTGTACAGTAGAACAGTGGTCATGTGTATTCTGGGGACTGTTGCGAAGATATAACAAGTTAATCCTTCTGAATTCTAACCTTGATAGGTTAGAATCATGATGACGACACAGCACTGTCCTCTGGCTGGCATGTAAATATGCCACTGTGATGGAGCAGCCGCAGGTTATGGATCTGGTCATCTCACAGACATGTTTTGTCAGGGGTCTGGGAAGGGCTTTCCAAGGATGAAGGGGGGATGGCCAGCCAGTGCTGGGAGGAGGCCCACTCCCTAAGCAAGGTTGTAGGTTAGCTCTGCTGTGCTCATCCTGCTGAGAGCCCGGAGGGCCCAGCTGGAAACTGGATTAACTGGGGGAGGATGGGCCTGGCCTCTCAGCTTGTTTCAGGCCTCTCAAAGTCACAAGGCCTCAGAAGGAAGAGGAAGGTTTCAAAGCCAGTTTCCCTGTCCCTGAGGTGTGCCGCAGCGCCTTTGTACTGTGGGCTGCTGTATAGTTTGTGTTTGTTTTTCATGACATTGGTTGAATGGGTACATGATAGTAAAGCCCTGATCTTAACACATCTGTTAGATTGATGTGTGTATGCTTCTGAGCACAGCTCTTTTGGAAAACGCTAGGGGTTGAACTGAGTGCCGGAGAAAGCAGTGTGTAAATACCAGGACGGTGAGACCGGCCTGCCTTGGTGGTTTCCCCTAGTCTCTGCTGGCATTAAATTGCAGAAGTCAGTGGCTGAGCTTTCGGACACTTTGAATCATCTTTGACAGTTTACAAGGTAGAGCTGGCTCCCAGGAAATAGATGTCCCTGATTCATAGCTTCATCCAGGTGTCTGGCAACATTGAGTTACAGAGGCTGTGAGTGGCACAGGAACAACTCCCTCCTGTGTTAATCAGGCATTGTTTACTCTCCCCATTCATAGCTATGCCCCTGTCACATCCAAACACACTTTGTCATCATGTTTGAGCCTGGCACGTATGCCAAATAATACCTCAGATTTGAGGCTGGTTCCCCCTGCGTTCCCACGGCTTTCCATACTCATGGCATCTACCTATTGACAACACATTTATAACAATATACGTTTAGACCATTCGAATGTAACTATCAAATGAAAAAGCTATTTATTTAAGCAAGAATGACTTCACTGCCTCACATCAATAATAACAGAAATCCCTGCTGTAGGAACGATACGGTGTACACACTGGTAGGAGGCCTTGTGGGGCTGTGGTGTTGGTTACCGACATTAGAATCTACTGGGTGACAAAACTTTTGGCTTTCAACAAAACAAACAAAAGATCATTCTTATCTAGTTAGCACTAAGCGCAGGCCTGTCCCTGAGAAGTTCATGCAGCCCTGTGCACAGTGTCTAGTGAAACAGTAACAACAAAAGCGCTCTGACTCAGAAGATGGCTGGAGGGATCTGTGTTGGTCGACCACCGTCTGAGCACCCACAAGCTACCTTAACAAAGCTCCATAGTGCACTGGCAGCGAAGTTAACTTCTCATCGGTCCAGAGACTGGGAACTCCCAGGTCCAAGTGCCCAGTAAGGGCTGCTTCCTGGCTGCAAGTCAGTTACCTTACATGACTTTTTCTCAGCAGGTACATTTGGGAAAAGAGAAACCTGTTTTGTTGCTTGCTGGGGCTGTCATCCCATCACAAGGGTTTTTCTCTTAGGACCTTGGTCCTGAGACATCAAAGTGGTGTCTAGGGCTTCAAGTTGGGCAGGGAGATGCCAACAGCTGCCCCTCTCAGCCTATGGAAAACAGAGTTGCGCCTCAATCTAAACACACTAAACCTTGGACATATCTAACAGCCTGTATATTGGTATGTGCTTGTAATAGTCAGACATAATCCAATGCAATGACAGCCAGTAAAACTTAATTCTATTGAACACAAACGTTGTTTCTGCCTTGTCTCTTTGCCCCTGAGCCTGACGTCACAGAGGTGATTTCATGTCCACCTCGTCTCATTGTTGTCACAGCAGCTTTGCCATGATTGCTTCTGTTTCCTCAAAATTCAAATAGGACACGAAACTGTTGTTTTTAACCCCAGCACTTTGAAGGCAGTGCCAGGTGGATCTCTGTGTGTCTGAGGCTAGCCTGGTCTACGTAGTGACTTCCAGGACTCCGGAGAGGCCTGTGAGACCTTGTCTCAAAACCAAACCAAACCAAACAAAAAAACCTAATGTTTTAAATTTAAACTGAAATAGTTCATTGCTTATAATTTTACATTGAAATTTGTGTAAACCTTTCTGGCTGCGCCTTTCATATAGAAGAAAGGGAATGTCCTGTAGGAGGCCCTTTCCTTAGTGGCTTGTGTTTGTTGATACCATGTCCGTTTGTTACTGCTTGGGAACAGGGAACCCTTACAGAGATATAATAAAAAGTCATTGGAATTGAAGGGAAGGAATGGCCAAGGAGTCACCCCTGTGGCTGAAGCCTGTGTCCTGACATCTGGTTCCTCACTGTCTCCCTCAGGAGGACTAGTGCACTCCTCTGGTCAGTCTTTGGTACTCACATCAGTGTTTGTGGAGGGCAGTTAGCTAAAGGCCACTGATATCTGTTAGAAGCCAAGCAGGCAAATATTTTGTATGAGTTTGAAGAAATCTGTTTGGTCAGTGACAGGGGTAGTTATCATCTCCTGAAAAACCTAAAGTTATGCAAATCCACTTTTTTAGAATTAATGTTGTTTTCTACTGGTCTATTATAATATAAACATTGCAACATGAATGGGATTATATTTTGGCAGGTATATATAGTTTTAATTTCTTAATAAAAGAAAGAATTATGAGGTTTATGGTTCCAGAGGGTTGCAGCCCATGAGAGTGGACGAAGGCATGAAGACAGCCATGGTTCCCATGAGAGTGGACAAAGGCATGAAGACAGCCATGGCTCCCATGAGAGTGGACAAAGGCATGAAGACAGCCATGGTTCACATGGGAGTGGACAAAGGCATGAAGACAGCCATGGCTCACATGGGAGTGGATGAAGGCATGAAGACAGCCATGGCTCCCATGGGAGTGGACGAAGGCATGAAGACAGCCATGGCTCACATGGGAGTGGACGAAGGCATGAAGACAGCCATGGCTCACATGGGAGTGGATGAAGGCATGAAGACAGCCATGGCTCCCATGAGAGTGGACGAAGGCATGAAGACAGCCATGGCTCCCATGGGAGTGGACGAAGGCATGAAGACAGCCATGGCTCACATTTTGAGCCACAAGCCAGAGGCAGAGAACACAATGGGAACAAAAATCTCAAGTCTACCCCGAGGGACACACTCTTCCAACAGTGTTACACCTTCCCAAATAGGCTCACCAACTAGGGACCAGCTATTCAAATACAGAAGCTCTCGGGGCCATTTCCACCATGGTTGCCATTGTAACTGAGGACCAGGGTCCAATATTGCTGTTGCCGAGTCTTTTCAGTCTTGGGAGATAATCCTGTTCTGAGTTGCCCATGAATTTAGAATCTGCTTCACATAGGATGAATGCATATGGAAGGAGGCAACTGCTTCCTTAAATCTCCTCAAATCTAATATGTCTATAGGACTCCAATTATTTCATTATAACCTTGGGTGTATCTATGTCTTCTGATAGTAACTGGATAAACTAAGGTTGGTTTTCTAACAATTTTCAGCCACCCCTGTTCACTTTCCTTATGCGGTGATGCGGTAGGCGCTTGTCTAACTTCCTCTCTGTCTGAGAATTTTCCTTATTATCATCTGTAGATCTTCTAAGGCTTGTCTAAATTCCTCTGTGTCTGAGTATTTTTCTTATTCACATTTATAGACCCCTTTAAGGCTTGTCTAAATTCCTCTGTCTATGTCTGAGAAGTTTCCTTATTATCTTTTATAAGTTTCTCTAATTTTCCTTTTAAGACTTCTATCTTATCAACCCACTTTTTATTTGAGTGAGTACAAAAGGCCGTTATGGCTATTAACAATAAAGTATATTGCCGGGCAGTGGTGATGCATGCCTTTAATCCCAGCACTCGGGAGGCAGAGGCAGAGGCAGGCGGATTGCTGTGAGTTTGAGGCTAGCCTGGTCTACAAAGGACTCCAGGACAGCCAAGGCTACACAGAGAAACCCTGTCTTGAAAACCAAAAAACCAAAAACAACAAAACAAAACAAAACAAAACAAAAAAACAACAACAATGAAAAAACAATAAAGTATAAAATGCCAAAATGATAATAAATATAATCAGTATATAGCCTATTTCAGTTAAGTTATTTAGCTTTTCATGCTCTGCTTCCTTTTCCAAGCCATCTAGAGTAGCACTATATAGGGTTCTAAAGCTTTCTACTATGGTATTGCTCATCTTTAACTCTCTCCTTGAGTACTTCTCAGCAGACTTACCAAATCTGATGACTTCTCCTTTGATCTCTCTGACTGTGGGGGTCATGCCCCACATTGGGTACCAAAATATTGTTATAATGAATGAAAATCCCAAACACTTGATTTTACCAATAAAGACTCAGGAGCCAGATGCTGGGGTGAAAACCTGCTAGCTCATAGGCAGAAAAAACACCCAGCTGACCTTCCTACTCAGCTCATATCCCAAAAGAAAAAAACAAAACCCAAAAGCTCAAGGCCATAAGCTCGGTAGCACAGCTGACAGCCCAGGAGGAAAAGGCCTGCTAGCTTGCCTGAAAGCCCAGGAGGAGAAAGTCAAAACCTACAGGCACAATGAGCTCCTTCTTCTCCATACTGTCTTAAATATTCTTCTCTCTCAAAGACCCTGCTATCTACTTAGTCCATTTCAGCTGGTTTCTTGCTCCACCTCTTCACCTAGAGTTAAATTTATTAACTCCTGTGTACAGAAAGCTCTTGGATTAAAGGTGTGTGCTAGAGCTGAGGCACACTATAATCATCTGTTTACAGTAAACAGGAAGTTCTTGGGTTAAAGGTATGTGTTAAGGCTGAACCACACCAAACAAGAAACAGGTTTCTACAGTTCACAATCTTGGGGTTCACAATGGCATTGAATATCCTGCAACATGTGCAAGGCTCCAGTTTCTACCCCCAGAACCACAAAAGGGGGAGAAAGGGAAAATGAGATGTAAAAATGAGCTCTTTTGCTCAAGCTTGTGAAGCCACATGAGGAGCTCCGTAGTCACTGAGGGGACTGCATGTGGCCTGATGACACCAGAAAGCCTAGTTGGGCACAGCTGTGGAGGCCAAGCAAAGGGTACTGTGCTGGAAAGATTGGGGTTTCAAGTTAAACTCTGTTATTAGGAAGTGTTTCAGGATCCAGCTGATCAAGAACACCAAGGAAATCAGAGCTTCAGTGCTCAGTGATAGTTGCTTATACTTCCTTGAGAAAACAATGAGGTTCTGGTTGCTTGGTTTGCACAGAAATGTCAGATAGTTGGTGATATTCCTGGAGTCCAGCTTACAATTTTTAAACTAGCCAGTGCGTCTCATTTGGCTCTGGAGAAAGGCAAGAAAGGAAAACCACACATTTCGGTGAGGGAAATACAGTGGTAATATTTTCATATTTAAAACATTGGAAATGAGGTAAAGGAGGAAGCTGTCCAATACTGTGACTATAAGACGTGCTGTGGGTTGTTTACTTAAGAATGACTCAAATGAATTTTACCTCAATTTATAAGTTGTTTTTACCCCCCAAAATCCTGAACTTAGAAAGTAGTGGCTATATGCTACATCAGTTTGGGGGCTAGAAGATAAATCTGCTTGCAACACAGCTCCTATTACATTGTGTTTCTAGCCGCACACGATGGTGCAAGCATTTAACCCAGAGTTCCAGCCTGGTCTACAGAGCAAGTTCTACACACTGAGATGCTGTCTCAAAAAAGCTTCTATTGTTTGTCTGGGGGCCTTTGTAGAGATCTGAAAATGTTTACATGCATGATTCTGGAACTTTTCTCAATGCCCATTCATATTTGGAAAAGCAGGGTAAGATCATTGCCTGGAGTCGCAAGTGGAGCTGATGTTTCTCTCTGCAAGAGAAAGTAAAATATTTTAATAAGCAAGCCCTTTAGCATCAGAATATTTTCACTGAAATTAGAGAGGACAAAGTCTGATGCAAGCACAACCTTTTGGCTCCTTAATCCTTTCTGTAATAAAAGTAAGAGAAAATTATGGAATGTGGCATGGTTTCTATAAATTTATGCTATTGATGCTAATCTTTCATATGAAAAACACCACCTCCTTCAATTTATTATGTGCGGTATTTGACATTTTGTTGGTAGACATGTCTAACCTTTTGACACTGTAACATGACCTCTTTTTATTTACAAATGTGTTGGGCTACATTCATAGCAATCCAAGTGTGTGTGTAGCCCATAGGCTGCAGGTTGTATAAGCCCAGTGTTGCACTACATTAGTGTACTGAAGGTATAAAGCAGGGTTCAAATCCAGGCTCTAGCACCTACTTGTTAAGCCTCATTTTTCCTATCTGTAAAATGGACAGAATAGTAGTATGTTGTGACGAATATAATTTAATACATGTAAAAGTCTTTAAGTGTTATCTGGAGTAGTAAGGGCTCAATACATTTTTTTTTCTTTTTTAAACTTGTAGGAGATTAAATCCACATCAATTTCTGTATGTATGTCTTGCTAGAGACCAACCCCCACGTCTCATACACAGTAATCAAATGCTATATGGCAGCCCTCAATAGATGTTACCTGGCTTTGGTTCTAATCTCTTAAACTCAATCCCAAAGTGACTCTTTAGAACAGTGGTTCTCAACCTGTGAGTCATGACCCCTTTGGGGGGGTCAAATGACCATTTCACAGGGATCACATATCAGATACTGTGCATATCATGATTCATAATAGTAGCAAAATTACAGTTATGAAGTAGCAACAAAGTAATGTTATGGTTGGAGGTAACCACATCACGAGGAACTATATTAAAGGGTTGCAGCATTAGGAAGGTTGAGAACCACAGTGCTAGACCACTGTGTATGATGTCAGTGGTGGCAAGGCTGCTTCTATAACTGATGCCTCAGCAGTGACCAGCTCCAACCAGTGGACATCAGAGCACTTAATTTCCAAAAGAGATTTATTTTTATCTTTATATGTGTATGTATGTGTCCTTCCAGTCTCTCTCTCTCTCTCTCTCTCTCTCTCTCTCTCTCTCTCTCTCTCTCTCTCTCTCTCTCTCTCTGTGTGTGTGTGTGTGTGTTAGCCCTGGAGTTGGAGCTACAGACAGTTGGAAGAGTTACAAGCCACAGGATAGGGTGCTGGGAACTGAACTTGGGTCCTCTGTAAGAACAGAAAATGATTTTAATGACTGCTATTTCTCGATCCTCATATTTAATTTAATTTAATTTTATTAATTTATTCATAATACATCTCAATGGTTATCCCTTCCCTTGTATCCTCCCATTCCTCCCTCCCTCCCATTTTCCCCTATTCCCCTCCCCTATGACTGTGACTGAGGGGGACCTCCTCCCCCTGTATATGCTCATAGGGTATCAAGTCTCTTCTTGGTAGCCTGCTATCCTTCTTCTGAGTGCCACTACTAACGAGGAAACTGGGACAGAGGGGAGGACATCCTATTGGGACTCTAGATGAGAGAAGCATGGGAGAATGGCAAAGTTGAAGGATCCAGAGGATCCTAGAAACCTACAAGAAGAAAATTATGATGAGCAGATCTGGGCACAGGGGTCCCGCTCATATTTAATTTTTAAGGCTGTTTTCCTTGGTCAAGACCATGTGGCTGTGATAAGAACCCTCTCCTCAGCTGTGATTTTAGCTGCAGCTTGAAATGCCACACCTCTCTGCAGGGTGAGGCTCTGGTTGTCATTACTAAGTGTCTTTCGCTTCACTTTACAGACCACCACTCAGGATTTTGAAGGCTGCAGCCCCTGATGGTAGTGGCAAGCCATGGCTGCAGATGATAAAGTTGCTATCCTGACTGACGATGAAGAGGAGCAGAAGAGAAAGTACGTGCTTGCCGATCCCTTCAACGGCATCTGCAGGGAGGCAGAACCAGCTCCCAACGAAACCCCGTCCTCCACCGAGACGGCCACCATTCCCGAGGAGGAGATAGACTGGATAGAGAAGCACTGTGTGAAAATAAACAATGACCTCCTTGTTTCCAAGGTGTTTTACTTTTTCTTTTACTCTGCTTATGGCTCCCTTTACCCACTCCTGCCTGTGTATTATAAGCAGCTGGGCATGTCACCCAGCCAGAGCGGCCTGTTGGTGGGTATTCGATACTTCATTGAATTCTGCAGTGCTCCCTTTTGGGGTGTAGTTGCAGATCGTTTCAAAAAGGGCAAAATTGTCCTCCTCTTTTCGCTTTTGTGTTGGGTTTTGTTCAACCTGGGCATTGGATTTGTTAAACCTGCCACCTTGAGATGTATACCAAAGATCCCCCCAACAGCTCACCCCACCAATGTAAGTCACCCCGTAACCGTCCTGCCAATGAACTCCTCCGCCATCACTTTCTTTACCACGCCACCAAAATCACGTGAGAAAAGGAGCCCGCTGTTGCAGTCTGAAACGGGGTCTAATATCTCAGACACAGATCTCTTGTCAACAGCGTTGACTTTGACCAGTGAACCCACGCTACAGCCCCAGCCAGAGAAAACCACCCACCATGTTATGGACTTGATTTTGAACATAAGCACAGTGACTCCTACCCCCACGGGAAATGTTACCAGGGAGACAACCACTGCTGTTGTCACCACCACCAAATCTTTACCATCTGACCGAGTCACCCTTGTTTATGACCAACAGGAAGTCGAAGCGATATTCTTGGTTATCTTGGTGGTGGTTATAATAGGAGAGTTTTTCAGTGCCTCTTCTGTCACGATTGTAGACACAGTAACCCTCCAGTACCTGGGAAAACACCGAGACCGCTATGGGCTGCAGCGCATGTGGGGCTCCCTGGGCTGGGGCCTGGCCATGCTGTCTGTGGGCATTGGGATCGACTACACCCATATAGACGTGCTCGTTGATGGGAAGGGCTGCAAGCCCCCCGAGTACCGGAACTACCAAATTGTCTTCATCGTCTTTGGAGTCCTCATGACCATGGCCCTGATCGTGGCCACTCAGTTCCGGTTCCGCTACAACCACTTCAAAAACAGTGACAGTAAAGGCAAAGAGGTGGAGATCCCACAGGTGGAAAGGGACAACTCCACAGAGTCCTCAGAGGAGACTCCGACTGCTGCGACTCACGCGCAGGCCTTCAACTTCTGGGACTTGATCAAGCTGCTGTGCAGTGTACAGTACGGCTCGGTGCTGTTCGTGGCATGGTTCATGGGCTTCGGGTACGGCTTTGTGTTCACCTTTCTCTACTGGCATCTGGAAGATCTGAATGGAACTACAACCCTCTTTGGGGTCTGTTCAGTCTTGAGTCACGTGTCCGAGTTGACGGCTTACTTCTTCAGCCACAAGCTTATTGAGTTAATTGGCCACATCAGGTAAGACAATGGGTACTATTGGCTGCTCCTCAGCAATTGACCTTTCCATTGTATAGCTGCTTAATACTTCCGGGTTATGCTTTGGGTTGGGAGAAGTAGGGTGGAGCTTTCTACTGTTCCTCCTCCTCCTCCTCCAAACAGAAATAGAAGGAAGTGAGACAGGCCTTGCCTAGATTATCTAAGAGAAACGAAAAGGAGGCTACAATCCTTACCTCGAAAAGACAGCTACACTATGAGCTGTGTACTAAGGGACTCTTGCAACTAATATTTCCAAGTAACACCATAGTGAACTTTATTATTCTGTGGAGATCGAGGGCCACCTGTCTGTGGCACTTATGAAGGATGGTTTTAGCAGATAAAGTAATTGTCTTTCTCCAGCCTTTATAGCGTCCAGATATCTACTGATATAGAGCTAGGGTATATGGCATATGAAGAACCCAGAGCTAGACTGACAGAGCCCTTGTAAGTGTAAGTTTTGATCCCCAGAACCAGGAAAATAAAAAAGAAAAGGGGGGAAAATCCTTATATTTAATAAAATTGTGATATAACCTAGTCCTCTAATCCATGCTATTACATGAAAGAGATTTTTTATATAACATTTTCCCCTAATTACCTTAATTTTTGAAGTTTTCTGTGCCTTGATGGCATGGGTTATTTAAAGTCTTCCCTTTACCTTAAAATTTTTATGTTATCCTTTTAGTTAAAATAAAATAGATAGCTTCCTTCCATTTCTTAGTGTAGTTTTTCTTACTATTAACATCTGCGTAAGCAGATTGAATAGTACCTCACTTTATTGTCTTCCCTGCTCTAAAATGTAGAGTGAGCTATACTTAATCCGCTGTAGACAGGTGTAACACATCTGCCCACAAACTACTAGGTTGATCTCACTAAAGCACCTGTGTGTTGTGTGTCTCTGAGAGTCTTCAACCCTGTGTGCCCTATGAAATTACAAAGGCATAGGCAGGGGGAAGGCTTGGAAAACAATGACCACTATTCATTCTGAACTGAAGAAAATGTGTTCCAACTTAGAGTTTCAGTGAGAGTTGTGCTTTTTCCCAAGTCATTGTGAATAATTTTCCTTGTCTGTTTTTCTTTGTGGGGTTGTGCCCTGTTCCTTTTCTGCCTCACGTCTTTGACTGCCTACTGTCACTAAAGGCCGGGCACTGTGTAGATGGTGCCCAGACCTGGAGCCCCTGTGGCACAAATAGCTGAGCCCTTCAGAAAGGGGACCTTAGACGTTAGGGGTGCTCAAGACCACCACTCCACCTTATGGAAGCCACACCTGGTGCACTGTCCTTGATGAATTTGTTCTGTGCAGCCTGGATGTAGGCGTGGCCCTTGCTGTTAAAAGTATCTCTTAAATCAGCATTTTATTTCTAAGGACATGTCCAGTTAGGTGTCAACAGTGAGTGGAAGTTGCAGACAATAATTTAATCAGCCAATAACATAGTTGAAACCAGTATAAAATACACACACGTTTTCAAATAAATTGTTGAACAAGGCCCTTCTTACATCTAGAAAAAAATGCTTCCCTTCTGCTTATATGAAATATATATTTTATTTTTACATTTTTTTCCTGTTTATTTTGTAGTAGTGGGGATTTTGAGTCCAGGGTCCCATGCATGCTGGGTAAACACCACTTAGCTATATCCCCAGGCCGTAGATACACACCTTCTACAACAAAACCATAGTAAGTTCACAACTGCTTTTGGTAATTCAATGAGCTTATACTTGTATTCTTCCTTTCTAAAGAGTTTTAGTAACTTCTTAGAAAGCCACACTTCCCATAATCTTAATTTTCTGGTTTTATATGCAAAGCACATCTCCCTTTTTTTGCTTCATGATATAATGAAGAAGGTAGCTCCTGTGGTTTCATGGTTGCTCTCAAGAACTTTGAGGAGTCCACCAATATGAGGTCATTCCCCCATCTTGCTTTAAAATTCTGTCCATTAAAATATTAATTAGAATCATGAGGGATAGCTCAGTGGGTTGAAATGCTGTTCATGCAAGCACAGGGACCTGAGTTTGAACTTCTAGAATCTGCATAGAGTCTGGATGCTGCAGTGTGCCTGTCATCCAGTGCTTGCAGGGAGGTGAGGACAGGGCAATAGAGGGAGGGATCCTTGGAAGCTCACTGGCCAGCTGGCTTGGCTGCTTAGCATAGAAACAGCAAAGGGGCCGTCTCTAACATCTGACCTTCAGACACATGCATAGCATGTGTGCATCTGCATTTGCAAATATAAATGTTCACATACACACTCACACATCACACACAGACACACAAAAATGTTACTAATAGTTAAAATAAGATTGTGCCCACATGTGTTCAGAGATAGTGGGCTGGTTCTCTTGGTAAGAACTTTGAGAGCCCAGTTAGGTCGTGGTTGAGATATGGGAGTTGATATGTGTAGGCATGACCACTTCAACTTTTCCCTGGAAAAATATCATACGTGAAAAAGCCTAGGAAATTATCTTTTTAAGAATTTTAGATTTTTTTTTTAAAAAGATTAATTATTTAATGTAGGATTGCTCTGCTTGCATGCCTGAAGAGGGCATCAGATCCCATTACAGAAGGTTGTAAGCTACCATGTGGTTGCTAGGAACTGAACTCAGGACCTCTGGAAGAGCAGACAGTGCGCTTAACCTCTGAGCCATCTCTCCAGCCCCAGAATTTTAGATTTTATATAGATTGATAAATATATACCCTTGGGTATTCCTGTGCATTTTATTGTTGTTTGCTTCCTATTGAGAGTTTTTTGGAGTTAACACTACTGTAAAAAACTAAAAAAAAAAAAAAATCCTAACATAGTTGCAACTATGTTTTCATAAAATTTGTGTATATGCATACATGTAGAGACTATATTAGGTACTATCTACCTAGTTTTTCTTTTCCTTTCTTTTTCTTTTTACTTTTTTACTTGTGGGGGTGGGGGGGCTGGGGAGAAGCTCACTGTGTAGCTCTAGCTAGTCTGGAACTCTCTATGTAGACCAGGCTGGCCTCATCTCATAAATCCACCTGTCTTTCCGTCCTGAGTGCTAGGATTAAAGGCATGTACCACCATGCCTGGCTGACCTTGTTTTTCTTAAATCAGGATGTGTCTCTGGCCTGGGCCAATTAGGCCAGCAGAGCAGAGAGCTCCAGGGATCTGTCTGTCTGTCTCCCCACTGCTACAATTCCAGCATGTGCTGGTTTTTACATGGGTTCTGGGCCTTGAACACACGTCCTCATGCTTGCAAGGCAGATACTTCACTAGCAGTTTCAACAGTCCTCGGTTTTCAAAAATTGTTTATATATGAAGAAAACTTCAGAGGGAAAATAGGTTTGTGGAGTCATAGCTCCACAATTGTGCACAATGTTTCAAGGAAGAACTCAACAGTCTAACACAGAGGCACAGAACAAATAATTTCTGACTGTGACCTTGGGTTTTGCCCTTCTTTATAAGGTACTTTTGTCAGGAAAATAGGATGGTTCTTAATACTTGCACTAAAAAAAAGTCTTTTTTATTTGAAATCATAAGAGTTTGGAATTTACTGCAAGTATGTTTCTAATCCTGTTTATGTAAGAACAGTTCCTGGACTCTAAATATAGCTTAAGAGAATGTTTACCTTGATGAATATTTAAACAGCAATGAGTAGGTTGTGGCCAAAAATAAATCACAGTGAATCATTATAAATTTACAAGCCATTGTTACTCATTGTTAGCCATCACCTCTGTTAGTCTATTTAAATTTGTTTCCATCTTAAAGGATATATGAAAATCTACTCAATCACTTTTCCCACAATTCTTTCTTTTTTTTTTTTTTTTTGGTTTTTTGAGACAGGGTTTCTCTGTGTAGCCTTGGCTGTCCTGGACTTGCTTTGTAGACCAGGCTGGCCTTGAACTCACAGAGATCCACCTGCCTCTGCCTCCCGAGTGCTGGGATTAAAGGCATGCACCACCACACCCGGCTTCCCACAATTCTTATATCTAAGGTTGGTCCTACCATGCTTTGTTATCTAGAGAGAAGAAAATATCATCCATTG
This sequence comes from Acomys percivali, assembly GCA_907169655.1. Lineage (NCBI taxonomy): Eukaryota > Metazoa > Chordata > Mammalia > Rodentia > Muridae > Acomys > Acomys percivali. The sequence goes on along the minus strand of CAJRSG010002426.1, from coordinate 2,878,869 downwards.
TTTCCGATGTATCACACCTAATACAAGCAGTGGAACCCATAGGCTAGCCAGTCAGTTTGGCAACGATGAGGTAGACAGCAAGAGGAGCGCCAGGTTTCCTGAGGGGAACGCCACAGGAAGACCCAGGGCAGGTAGGAAGGGCAGGGCTGCCCCTGGCTGAGGACACTGGAAGGCCACATGGAGCCCTGTGCTCGCTGAAGGAACAGTGGGCCTGGAAAAGGAGACATGACCTCCCTATGTGCAAGTCTAGATTTGTTTGCTTCTTGTCCTTTTCCTTGTTTCTACCCGTCTCTTTATGCCCTCTGCTGCTCCTGGACCTGCTGCCACTGACTGAGGCTGTGCTTCCTGGGATCTGGTACCCTGTCTTCTGTGGAGTTCAGTTAATGTAGTGGTTCTCCATCAGCGGACTCACCAAGAGGGCTTTTATCTCTCCCCGTACCCAGATCAGAGACATCAGACTCCAGTGTGTACTTTCCAAAGTCCCTAGAAGTTTCACTGTGCAGTGAAGGTTATGAAATGCTGGGCTAGTGAGATGCATGGATGACAGGAAGCCAGCAAAGACCTGGGGCATTTTTCTACCTTCCACATATATAGAGTGGGGTGGTATAACCTGTGGACTCTGTTTCTTAGTCCTTCCAACTGGCCCCTTCCTTGCCTGCAGCACTTCTCACACATGCTTGTGCAAACTGGAACTCAAGGAAACTCATCTTGTAGTGTGTGGGTCATCCCACCACGGTACTCAGAACTCTCTGTGCTGTGTCAGGCACCACTTCCGGAACACGTGTGTCTGACCTGACCCATCTACTGTGTGGACCACTTCCTCCCTTTACTTCACCTGGCCATGCAGAAGCTGCTTGTTGCAACCATATTTTCAAGTTTCTCCATTTTCTTCCTTTAAGTGCTCAGATTAGGAAAGATTGGTGTGTGTTTCCCTAATTAGATGCTGACTCATACAGCAAGCACCCTGCAGCCTAAGAACAACTCTGGTGACAGTGGCCACTGTGACGGCATAGAATGGAAGTCAACAACTTCCTTGTTTTTTTCCACCCTGACAAAGTCTCACTGTGTACCCTTGGTTGGGCTGGAACTCACTATGTAGACCAGGCTGGCTTCAGAATCAAAGATCTGCTGCTGCCTTTGCCTGGTGAGTGCTAGGACTAAAAATGTGTTGTACCATGCCTGGAAAACTCATTTCTTTCTTTCTTTCTTTCTTTCTTTCTTTCTTTCTTTCTTTCTTTCTTTCTTAATCAATTAATTGATTTACTTTACATCCTCATTGCGACTTCCTCCTGTCCTCCCAGTCCCCACTTGCAAGCTCCTCCCCCCATTCTCCCCGCTCCTTCACCTCAGAGAAGAGGGAGCACCACCATGGGTACTCCCCTCCCCCCAGCACACTAAGATACAGAACTAGGCTGCATCCTCTCCACTGAGGCCAGACAAGGCAGCCCAGTTAGGGGAGGAGGCATCAGAGTCAGAAAGGGCCCCACTCTAGTTGTTGGAGGAGCCACATGAAGACCAAGCTGTGCAGGAGGCCTAGGACCAGTCCATGCATGCTCTTTGGGGGTTCAGTTTCTGGGAGCCCCCATGGGCTCAGGTTAGTTGACACTGTAGGTCTTCTTGTCGAGTCCTTGATCCTTCCAGCATCCTCAATTGTTCCCCCAAACTCGCCTATAGGACTTCTAAGTTCTGTCTAATGTTTGGCTGTAGGTCTCTGCATCTGTTTCCATCAGCTGCTGGCTGAAGCCTCAGAGGAGTTATGCTGGGCTCCTGTCTATAAGCACAGCAGAGTAACATTAATAGTGTCAGGGATTGGTTCTCTCCCATGGGATGGGTCTCAAGTAGCGCCAGTCTTTAGTTAGCCATTCCCTCAATCTTTGTTCCTTCTTTGTCCCTGCACATCTTGTAGGCAGGACAAATTTTGGGTCAAAGGTTTTGTGGGTGGGTTTGTGTCCTTATCCTTGCATGGAAAGTCCTGCCTAGCTGTAGGAGGTGGCCACTTCAGGCTCCATACCTCCTACTGCTAAGGGTCTCAGCTAGAGAGACCCCCATAAACTTCCTGGCACCTCCTCTATGCTAGGTCTCTGGAAAAATCCAGAGATGCCCCCCTACCTCAGATTTCCATCCTCTTACCTGGCCCTCCCTCCCTACTCCTAATCCCCATCCCCTGCTACCCTCCTTCCTACTTCCCTCCCTCCATCCACCTTCAGTGCCTATTTTATATCCCTTTCTGAGTGAGATTCAAGCATCCTCTCTTGGGCCCTCGTAACTTAGCTTCTTTGGGTCTGTGGATTGCAGCATGGTTATCCAGTAATTTATGGCAAGTATCCACTTACAAGTGAGTACATACCATGCATGTCTTTTGGGTTTGGGCTATTGCACTCAGGATGCTTTTTTCTAGTTCCATCCATTTTCCTGCACATTTCAAGATGTCCTTGTTTTTAATAGCTGAGTAATATTCTATTGTGTAAATATACCATATTTTCTTTATCTATTCTTCTGTTGAAGGGTGTCTAGGTTGTTTCCATTTTCTGGCTATTATGAATAAAGCTGCTTTGAATATAGTTCAGCAAATGTCCTTGATGCATGGTGAAGCATTTTTTGGGTATATGCCCTGTACTAGTATAGCTGGGTCTTGAGGTAGATCTATTCCCATTTTTCTGAGAAACTACCAGATTGGCTTCCAAAGTGGTTGTACAAGTTTGCACTTTCACCAGCACTGGAGGCATGTTCCCCTTTTTCCATAACCTCACCAGCATGTGCTGTCACCTGAGTTTTTGATCGTAGCCATTTGGTGGGTGTAAGATGGAATCTCAAGGTAGTTTTTTTTTTTTTTTTTTGCATTTCTCTGATGATTAAAGATGTTGAGCATTTCTTTAAGTATTTCTTGGCCATTTGAGAGTTCTCTGTTGATAATTCTGTTTAGTTCTGTACCTCATTTTTAAAATTGGGTTATCCGGTTTATTGGTGTCTAATTTCTTGAGTTCTTTATATATTTTGGATATTAACCTTCTGTTGGATGCAGGGTTGGTGAAGATCTTTTCCTATTCTGTAGGCTACCATTTTGTTCTGCCGACAGTGTCCTTTATCTTACAGAAACTTTTCAGTTTCATGAGGTCCTGTGGTGGACCTTAAACAACTCTGGTTCCCCTTTAATTTAAAGGATGATCGGTTCTTTTTAAAATGCATTTCTCCTGGGCTGACAAGATGTTCCAGCAGGTAAGCGTCTGCCACCAAAGCCTGATGATCCGAGTTCAATCACTAGAATTCAGACTTTAGGAAAGGACCAATTCCCGCAAATGTCCTCTGCCCTCCACACACATAGTTGCCTATGCATGTCACCTCCCCTCCCCAACAAAGTTAATAAACATGATACATTTATTAAAATATTGGATCACAATAAAATGTTTTAAAAGACATAATTAAGTTTGGAATTATGTTGTATGTGCTCTAGAGGACCAAGTATTACTCTGTAGTGTTTAAAGTAATCAGTGTAATTGTGCAATTTAGTTGAATAATTACGTGGGCCTTGAGAATCTCAGATTAAATGGATGCAGGAACCAGTGCTAAATGGGCTGGGAAAGACAGAGGCTGTCGAAGGGCAAACTGATGCTGGCATGAGCAGACGTGGGCTTTCTCAGGAGGCAGATGGCAATCACAGCGAGGCTCAACTCAAGCAGGCCCTCACTGTTCGTGTGGGATGGCTATGACTTGTGTGGCTGCAGCTAACTCTGAAGCTGGGAACCTGCTGAGAGCATTCTTTTTTTGGGGGGGGGGGTGGTGGTTTCGAGACAGGGTTTCTTTGTGTATTCTTAGCTGTTCTGGACTCGCTTTGTAGACCAGGCTGGCCTTGAACTCACAGCGATCCACCTGCCTCTGCCTCCCGAGTGCTGGGATTAAAGGCGTGTGCCACCATGCCGGGCTAAAGAGTCCGTGTGGGAGGAAGCAACTGTCTGAACTACAGAAGTAGCCGCAGAAATGGAAAGGCCCACTTCCGGGAAGGTGAAGCTGATGGACTGCTTCAGGAAGCCGACCCGGGTGTGGCCAGGTTGGGTGTGGCAGCTGTGGAACAGGAAATCCAGAGAAGGGAGATAGAGTTGAGGAAAAAGTGATACAAAATGATCTGATTTTAATGTTGGGTTCAGTTTGAATTAGCACTAATCTACCCACAGTTGACTACTCTAAGAGGCTTGAAGATTTGGGACACTTTAAATCATAGGCACAGATAAGATCACTAAGGAAATATTCTCGGCTATAAAAAAAAAGTAGTGGGCTATGAAAAATCAATTACAGTTCTCTCCAAGACAGCATTCCAAGTGTCTGATGGTGCTGAGATGTTGGTCTGTGACCATGGAGTGGCTGAGAGTGTGTAGTGGTTTTGGGATGTGGACTTTATGTAGCTTGTTTCCACATCTGGCTTCAGAAGGAGATGACCTTCAGGCACCCTCCAGTACCATCCTGAGAGCTGGTGGCCTGGTTCATGAATCGCTGCTAACTTTTAATTGTTTATTTATCCATCTTTTGTTAATGTTTCCATAGATGCATGACCTATTGGATCTAATAAAAGTGTAGATAACAGTATAACTACCATCAGCAGTGTGTGGATCAAGAATTTGGCCAAGTCAGGGTGCACAGAGTTTCCTGGACAGCTTACATCTTCCTCAAACATATTGATCAGGGCTGGAGAGAGGGCTCAGTGGTTAAGAGCACTGTCTGCTCTTCCAGAGGTCTTGAGTTAAATTCCCAGTAACCACATGGTGGCTTTTAGCCATCTATAATGAGGATATTAGCACACACACACACACACAATAAGTGTAAAGAAAATATATTGGTCAAATCAAGATGTTTTTCCCTACCAATTTATGGAGAGTATAGGTTGTCAGATGAAACAGAATCATATTGAACTGGTAGAGCAGTACATGACCAAGATTTTATATTATAGTATGGGCCTGTGTTTGTGTGAGTGTGTGTGTGTGTGTGTGTGTGTGTGTGTGTGTGTGTGTTTTCTGGTATGTGCCACCATGCGTGTGGATGACAGAGGACAACTACTTCAGGTTTCCTTCCTCAGATGCCATTCGTCTTGTGGGGAAGACAGGTTCTTTCACTGACCTAGACTTGGCCAGTGCACTAGCCAGGGAACTGCCTAGCTCCTCCTCTTGAGCACTGGGGTTGCAAGTACAGGCCACCACACCTTACATGGATTTTGGGCATCAAACTCAGCAAGCACATTACCAGCTAAATTATTTCCCCAGCCCAGAATTTTAAGTTTTTATAAATCATTAGATGGTCTTAAAAGTCAGTCTAATCTAATTAAGTTAATTAGTTCCAAGCAATCAAATACTTTTGCCCTTGGTGGCCTGGTGTTTCTAGTGAGTTAATAATAAAGTATACTGACTTAGGAAGGTAAGTGGTGCCCATTTCCTCTGCCACCGCAGTCTGTATAGTTGGCTATTGTTCATCAAGCAGAAGGCAGGAATACAGTTTAGTCAGAGCCTCAGTCTCGCTGTGATGTCAGCATCAGTGGCGAGAAGGAGAAATGAATGAGCCTTCTGTTGCAGAGGATTAGGCCTTTACCCCCAAGATCCAAAAAGGAGGATTGCCGTCAAGATGGCTGTGTCCTTTGCCCTCTGTGTAAAGGACACCATAATCGTCCTAGAAGCCTCCATTTCCCACAGCTCAGTTTTGTCATTGCTTGTCATATTTTTTTTTTTCATTTACGCCATGAAAAAACATGGTGAAACACCAAAGAAAGCAAGTGTAAAGTCTACTCTTAAACCTGGTTAATCAGCCACACATTTCTATTAAATGTTTGCATCGGTGTGGACTTTTAAACATTATAGTTTTGAAGGATTTGGGTGTGCCAAGCAGCCTGTTTCTTTCTGAAGCAGTTTCATAAAGATTTAAATTTCATTTCTTCAATTATTAAATTATAAGTGTTTTATATAAAATCATAGCAGATATTAGTGGCAAAATTGTCTTCCCATTTTACAGTGTATTTAGATGAATTAACTCTCAAGTGCTACGATGACGTAGATTTAGGTAAAACAGTCCAGGCCCCTCATTTAAAGGCTCTGCCCTGCAGATCTGGCCTTGGATCCGCCCTGGCTTCCATCCTGCGTCAGGTCCTTACCTAACTAGACAGTGTTGGGTGTCTGATGTGGGCCGAGCTGGAGTTTTACTCAGCTGTAAATCTGGATGGCAGGAATTGCAGAGGAATTAGAAGGCATGCCATGAGCATTCATGTACAGCACTTAGTGTGGACTTGAGTGGAGAGCAAAGATGAGCTGCTATTACTAGCTATAATACTTGAGTATGAGGTATTTTAATTTTTAAAAAAATATTATTTTGTATGTTTGTGTTCATGTGATGTTTGTGTATAGCCTCATATACTAATGCATGTGTGGGCGGTGGTCAGAAAAATTTCAGGAGTCAGTTGTCTCTTCTGTGTTTACTTGGGTCCCAGGAATTGAACTCAGGTCACTGAGATTGCACAGC
>CAJRSG010002426.1:2842236-2868909 GCA_907169655.1 Acomys percivali | reverse complement strand
GTAGAGCAGGGGTGAGGTAGAGTACAGGTGAGGTAGAGCAGGGGTGAGGTAGAATAGGAGTGAGGTAGAGCAGGGGTGAGGTGGAACAGGGGTGAGGTAGAGCAGGAGGGGGCAGACTCAACCTCACAATGAGGACATGAAAAAGCCAGTCTGAACAGCAATTGGATTACTTGATTCATTCAGTGTCAGTGCACTTCTTATTAGACAAACCAAAAGCCTAAGTCATTTAGCTAACAATATTTCTACTTATCCAGGGAAATATTTAGAGAGTTGCAAAAAGCTTTTTGTGCATCTTTCTCCAAAGCTTTTCTAACCTAAAGAGGGAAAAAAATTCCATTCTTGTTTCTGAAATACTAAGAGCTATTCTCTGGTGTCTTTCTACTGAAAACATGCTTGAAGGAGTCTATAAAAGGCACCTTAGTAGGTCTTTGATCTCCTTTGAAAACCATCTACAGAACGAAGCTCTGGCATTATCAGTGGAAGATGAACGCTGGATCACATCCCCCTGGGTTTCGTGTCTTTGGACCATGCCACTGTGTGTGGTTGCCTGTGGGAGCAGGGAGTGTTCGGTGGTAGAGTGCTGGTCCCTGGCCCTGGGTTAGCACCCCAGCCAGGCATTTTGTTCCATTTGGGAGGCTGAGAGAGAGAGAGAGAGAGAGAGAGAGAGAGAGAGAGAGAGAGAGAGAGAGAGAGAGTAAAACAGACCAGCTAAGGCTGGCCTCCAGCCGCCCTTCTCAGCCCTAGATGGTTGGGTAGTGCGCCAGCCTCACGTTTGCTTTTACCCGTCTCGGTTTTGTGAAGTTTCAAGTTCTTTGTTGGTGAAACCGGGGCAACAACTGCACCTTAGTTCATTGCATTTTTAAGAGCCAGTGAGCAGATGCATAGCATTTTCTAAGTGCTCAGCTAGGTAAAAGAAACGCTATCATTACTGTTAGAAGTTCACTCCTTGAGCAAACAGGTTTTAACCACACAAGTCTCAGCAGGCACTTCTGTAGATGTGGGCATATGTGCAGTGTATAACAAGACAGATAAACAGGGTTTATGGGACTAAATGCTCTATTGGGGGGGCAATGAAGAGTAAACATTATTTTAATCTGATGATGTGTGACATAAACCAAAACAAAGCAGTGTGAAATGTCCCACATCAGCTCAGCCAAGGGAGTGGTTCTAGTGTGGGTAGGTTGGTGGGGGTTTGGTGGGAGAGAAAATCCAGGAGTGTGGAAGGCCTGAGTGGTAATGAACAGAAAGCCTGCACAGTGGTCAGGAGTCCTGCATGCCTGAGGACCTCCATAAGAAAGACAATATTCTTCTAAGGGGAGTGTACACAAACTGACTCTTCTTTCTTTGAAAGAATGTTTATGTGGGCAGTGCATATGTGGACATGTTGGTGTGTATGTGTATGTGTCTGTGTGTGTGTATCTGTGTGCATTTGGAGATCACAGGTTGACATCTGGTGCTTCCTACTGTCACTCTCCACCTTATCTTTTGAGTCAGGGCTGCTCACTGATTGGCTCACTGGCTGGCCAATGACCATCAAGGATTCTCCGGCCTCTACCCAGCTCTGTGACTTGGGGATACACAAGAACATTCTAGGCCTTTACATGGGTGCTGGGGATCTGAACTGTTTGTGTGGCAGGCACTTTACCTACTGAGTTGTCATTCCCGCCCCTTTTCAGGTTTTCTAGAAAACAATTACTTGGCTGATAGTTTTAGGTATTTGTTTCTACACATCCAGAAAGGCCCATTTTACTTCATTCCTCCTGGTGAATTCTTCTTTTTCTTTGAACTACAAGTTGATCCTTTATGTGCTCTCAGTTCAGTTGAAACTTTTTTATTTTATTTTTAACAGCATCAAGATTTCCGAGTTGCCCTATAATCTAAAGCATAAGAGAAATATAAAAATATAGTGAAAATATCCCATTGCAATAAAATATAATTATGGAAAAAGACTATAAGAATAGTGGTGGCTATGTTACCATTTAATGCTTGTTGCATGTAAAGTACTTTGCAGAAACATGTGCTAAATGCTTTGCCAGCAGGCTCTTACTTAATCATAATAGTCCCTTGAGTTAGATGTTGCTCTGTCCATTTTAAGATGAGAATTGTAATGTTTAAATGCCCATGGTGGCACATCTTGTCATTAATAGAATTGCAATATGTGTGGGTCCAATCATAGACAATGTGATGTCACCTTCTCATCTATGCTGAGGAATTTCACAATTAAATTGTAAAAAAAAAAAAAAAAAAAAAAAAAAAGTCATGAAGAAATCTCATAACATTTTCAGTAAGTCTGTGGTTTTATGGCTTCTTGTTAGGGCATTCTGGTGATCCTGGGTGCATCAGACTTCAAAGGCCCACTCTCAACTCTCAGCTTCTAAGTTAGCATGGCAAGAAGCTTGTTCGCTTACGGAACCCATTCTTACCTTTGAGTCATCTTTCCTCTTGGACTGACAGCGTCTGGTACAACTTTCAAGTCTCAGGCACCCTCCTGTAGAGTTGTGCTGCTGGGGTATGTCCTTCCTGAGCTGACCTTTGACACTTGCTCATCAGTGGGATGGTGTGTGGAGAGGAAGTCTGTCTAGGTTATTAGGCTTGGATGAGGCCATGAGTGCTTATCAGGCCTGGTACCAGGGAGCTTGTGTGTTCATTCTTTTCATGTTTGTTGCTTCCCTTCCTTGCTTCCCCTCCCTCCCTGCCTCTCCCCCTCCCTTCCTCTCTCTCTCCCTCCCTCCCTGCCTCTCTCCCTCCTTCCTTGCCTCTCTCTCTCTCCTTCTCTCCCTGCCTCTCTGTCTCCCTCCCTGCCTCTCTCCATCCCTCTCTCTCTCCCTCCCTGTCTCTCTCCCTCCCTGTCTCTCTCTCTCTCCCTGCCTCTCTCCCTCTCTCTCTCCCTCCCTGCCTCTCTCCCTTCCTACCTCTCTCCCTCCCTCCCTGCCTCTCTCCCTCCCTCTCTCCCTCCCTCTCTCTCTCCCTCCCTGTCTCTCTCTCTCCCTCCCTCCCTCCCTCTCTCCCTCCCTCTCTCTCCCTCCCTGTCCCTCTCCCTCCCTCCCTCTCTTCTCCTCTATCCCCTTTTCATCCTCCTATTTTTTCTGTCCATGTTTCCCTTTCTCTTTCCCTCCCAGTCTCGTCCTCCCTCCCTCCTTCTTTCTCTGCCTCATTCCCTGGAATGTGAGGAGGCTATAAACTGTCTACCAGATAGTAAGAGAATTAATTGTCACCAAACACAACCTGGCTCTCCAGGCCCCAGAACTGAGAAATAAATGTCTGCTCTTGAAGCCACCCCGCTGCCTTGTTATGGCATCTTAAACTGAGTGGTCTATGCCGCACCATAGAGTCAGGCAGGAGGACATGAGCTGGATGTGATGAGGTTTCCTACTCCTCTCACTGTCACAGTGAAAGGACTCACGGCTCACCATGGCAAAGGAGCCTTGAAGGAGTGCAGCATCGACAAGCCTGCATTCTGCTGCGTGTGTATGCATTCTCCGTAACACGGACATTGGTTTGGCAACCTACTGGGCAGGACAAAAAATACAAACAAAAATCAAACCAGATTTATCCAAAATCCACCCTCCACCCCCATCCCAGGGAGAAGAGTGAGACTGGGTCACCTGGTCATTTATGCAGGGCAGACATTATTGTCAGGGAAAGCATAATAGATGACATCATGATTTTAGTGCGATTAGCCAAATCCCTGGTAACTACTAGGACTTTTCTTACTGAGTTAAAACTGTTAATTGTATTATTCTTGAGTGTGAGATCTCATTAGAAATCTGTTTCAAATATAGGTAGAATATTATAACACATATTTGCAAAATGAGATTTTAAGATAGGAGGTGTGTGTGTGTGTGTGTGTGTGTGTGTGTGTGTGTGTGAGAGAGAGAGAGAGAGAGAGAGAGAGAGAGAGAGAGAGAGAGAGAGAGAGAGCCCTAAAGGGTTGATAATGGGAGGAAGGGCTGGGATTAGATTTAAGGATCAGGTTGCCTGTTGTATGCTCAACCTGGCTCTCTGTAGACTTTCTCTATCTTCCTTTTCTCTCACCAGTGTGTTGAGCCTTTCTCTGGTTTCTGTTCCTTACACAACTGAACAGTACACTTCTGAGCACTGTTTCTCAATGCTAGCTGGCTGGAGGCAGCCCCCTTTTGGCCCTGAGGTAGCAGGGCACCCTTCCTCACCCTTCACCCATCCTGCCTCAGTTGGATGCCTGAGGTGACCACAGCTTCCTCCCAGGAGACTGCCTCTGGGCTCCTTTCCTCCCATTGGACTATTTGCTGCTGTGCTAAGCTTTCTTTCGGATCCAGAATTCTGGACCGCTGCGGAGTGGCATTTGCTTTTCTACTTTCCTCCTACTTGGTCTCAGTGATACGTGAAAGTTTAAAATGTCAACCATTTCCCAAAGCCAACACAAACACAAGCAGCCTCCTTAATCTAAAAGCCCAGCCATGCCCTGTGAAAACACATTAACATGCCAGTCAAATGTCCAGGGACCTACCCTGCAGTAGGAAAACAGCGTGTAGCAGGTAAGTCCAATAGTGACTGTGGCTGGATTCTGCACCCCCTCCCACCTCTTTGCTGTCTGTGAAATGGGCTGCTGGAGTAGATGCTGAGCTTCTCTTAGTTCAGACTCTGGGTCTACCTTTATGCTTTGATTTGGGAAACACACATTAGACCCCTTCTCTCTAGCTGTCCTTATCCTTTATTGCCAATGATACTCAGGCTGTGAGCAGCTTAAGTTTCACAGAGCCATTCAGACCAACGTGTCTGTCAGTCCAGCCAGTGGCGTGGATGTGTGTGTGTGGCTTACAGCTGCAACCTATGGACTTTCTCAGAGCTAGCTGACTCCAGTGGAATTTGAAACTCTCACTCATATGTACACCGCCATGTACAAGTTTCAGGCAGAATTGTCAGAGAATGGATGTTCTTGCTAAAAAGCTTTGCATTTTACTTAATGCTGGCTTAAACTCCTCTCTCTCTCTCTCTCTCTCTCTCTCTCTCTCTCTCTCTCTGTGTGTGTGTGTGTGTGTGTAGGAGAAAGGGGTGCGTGAGTGCCACAGCATAGACTCAGTTCTCTCCTCCTGCCATGTAGATGTAGGTTCTGGGGATTGAACACAGGTTGTCAAGCATGGTGCCAGGCACCTTTACTGACTGAGCCTTTTTTTCTAGCCCTATACTTATTCTTTACAGGCTTCTTTGATGTGTTCAAAAATGGCCTTGTAGAAAAGGCCACTTCAAGTATGCCTGTACCATGAATATAACCCACGTGCCCCACTGTGCTCTGCACTGGCAAAGTGCACTAATTAGTACTGTTTGTATAAGCCTTTCATTTCATATCAACTGGTGGAAAAGTAAATACCAATCCCCTAGATAAAGTAAATGGGTAAATATATCTGGATGAGGCTGTACAAAGAGCTCACAGCCATTGTCATAGACCCAGCTTCTGCCTAACCACAGAGTCGCAGGGACACCAGCCCACACCCATCATCTATGGCTAGGCAGCAGTGACACACTCTTGAGGAAGACAGACATTCTCTGTGAAGTTTTTCTGCATGTTTGAGTGACAAATGTCTGGCATGGGAGGAGCCATGTTTCTGGGCTGTGTTGTGTCCTCTGAAAATTCCTTGGTGCTAACCTCAAGGCTTCAATGACTAGATGGAATGAACATTTTTTAAGGTGGTTAAATTAATATGAATATATTTATATGGGCTCTAATCTGGAAAGAAGACATACTTCACAGTGACGTAGCACAAGGCAGCCACCAAGAAGCCAAGGTGGAGGGCATTTGAAGAAACCAACACTATTGGCATTCTTGAATTCCGAACTCCAAGATTCTAAGACAGTAACTGTTTATTGCTTAACCCATTCACCTACTCTCTGCTATGTACTGGGGTAGTCCCACAGGACTGGATCTCACCGTGGCCTCTAGTACTTGATAGATTATTACCTAGCCTTGGTTTGATCGTCTGTAGTGATGTAGAACTTGCTACCTCATAAGGCAGCTAAGAGTTTGTATCACATGGAACTCTCAGTTGAAGTGGCAGAAAACCTTACTAAAAAAGACTTAAGCAAAGTGGGAAGTGTACTGTATAACTGAAAAGCCCAGCCAATCGCCTAGGTGTAGTTATAAGCAAGTCTCAAATGATGTCATCAGAACCTGGGTTCTTCCTTCTACTGGTACTTTGGGAGCAGGCTGACCTGTTTATGTATGAGAATAAGATATTAAGATACCAAATGCCAGATATTAGATTATATGAGGTTTATTAAGTGAGCATGGGGAGAGAAGGAAAGGGGGGAGGGGTACCCTAGAGAGAGACAGACAGAGAGAGACAGAGAGACAGAGAGAGAGAGAGGAAGAGGAAGGACAAGAGGGGAAAGGGCCAGGAAGACTATCCTTTTATATAGCCCTGGGCAGGGCCACACCCCTGTGGCATGTAGGCAATGACATCATAAGTAGGCAGAGTAAAGCAGAATTCTAACATTTCCTACCTTTCTCTCAGAGGTTAAGAGTACTGACTGTTCATTCAAAGGTCCTGAGTTCAATTCCCAGCAACCACATGGTGGCTCACAACCATCTATAATGTGATTTGATGCTCTCTTCTAGCCTGCAGGTGTACATGTAGGCAGAGCATTGTATATGCAATAATAAATAAATAAATCTTTTTTAAAATTGAGGAACATTGGATTGTTTTATGTAAGGTAAGTTGAAATATATAAATGTAGGTAAGGGAGAAGAGAGAGAGAGAGAGAGAGAGAGAGAGAGAGAAAAGCAATAGCAACAAAATGTCCAAATTATATGGTGAAGAGGAAAGAAAAGCTCTGCCTTGAAAGTTCAGGGTAGAGGGCAGGGCATGTCAGCCATGTCCTGCAGCAGATAGGGATTGAGGAGTGCTGGGAAAACCTGGAGCTGTTTGTCCAGGGCCTGGAGCACACCATTTCAGCCTTTTGTAAATGGATTAGGGATGAAGTAAGCTTCTTAATTACTTACTGCTGACAGTAGGGCGGTGATAGAGGGTTTAAATGCCTGAAATGTTGGCCAGGTTCCGGAAGAACAGGCTATTGCATTTGCTGTCCAGGGTCTGAGGACATCTACAGCTGAGAAGGGCAATGCAGGCAACTAGGAGGAACAGCGCAGGTCCAGCTGGCACGATCTGTGAGGTCGGATGGGAGCACTTGTGGGCAGCTGCTTTGATGATGTCCCAGATGTAGGAAGTCTGGCAGGGTACTGGAACATATATGTGGGCAGAAGACAAAGTTAGTAGGTTAAGGAGAAAATTCCCTTTAGGTGTACATTTGAAACTCTTGGGAGAGAAAAGAGAAAAGACTTGAAAATAAGGAAAGAGATAATGCTGACAATGCTTGAAAATTTTGGGAGAGAAGAGGAAAGGTTTGGACATGGGAACTTCCTTCCGTTTTACCCTGTTGCTGGCAATAATTAAAAGGCTTTAGTTTTGGATCTGTCCAAGTTTGGTTGCAGAGGCATGTAAGCTTAGAAGCCCTTAGTGTGGGCGTAGGGATTTGAGATTCTCTAAAAGACATCCCAAAGGCATGCTAGGAGGAACAGGTGTCTGGACGTTTCCAATGAGGAGGTGAAGCCAGTAAACCATTAGGGCGTCCTCAGAAAGGATAGTGACTCAGAGGATAGGTACAGACTGCTCAGTAGCTCGTCAGCAGTGACTAGTGACCAAGAGCACAGCTTGCAGGTGGAAGAGCTGGCCTAGAGATGTAACCACCTAGGGCACCGGGGTTTGGACAGTGGCTGCAATGGCGGAGACAGCTGTGGGAGAGAAGCTACATCTGAAAACTCACCGATAGGAAAGGTCCTAGTTGTAGGTCACTGAGGAGAGCTGGGGTTGGGTACCTCCACTCCTGGTGAACCAGAGAGGTATCTGGTCTCTCAGACAAAGGGAAGCATTTGCATGACAAGGAAGGGGGAATTTAGTTGGTGTTGAGGGGAAAAACATGGCAATCAGGTAGTTAAGGAGTCCCAAAACCAGTGAAAGTGAGAAGGAATCCCACCCTCAGAGATAGGCGATAGGTGAGACACTTGGGCTCTGGATTACAGTACTTATCTGGATTCCATTTGACCTAAGAGATGGATTTCCTGTAGCTTACAAGAATCCTTTTAAATTCATAAAGGGAGATAAATTTAGTATCATCACTGTTTGAAATTTGCAGTGAGATACACATTGTTAGACATGTACACATTGTAGGACAAGGCAGTAGACATATAGCACAGTAGAGGATTGGGAAAAGAACTTTGTGTTAAAAGCACAAATACTCCGAGATGAGCTTAGGAAAGGCAGAAGCCTTTTTGGCCTCTGTGGAACAGGAACATGGAGAGGACAGAAATCTCCTATAAAGCAGAAGGCAAAAGCTCTCTTTAGCATCAGTACACATCATGAAAGAGGGGCTTTTTTCTCTCCATTTAGAAGACTGGACACTTTTAGTACAATGAGAGACATTTTAAGAAAAAGACAAACAAAAGGAAATTTAAAATCTTGAGCTTAGAACTCTGATAGGATCACATAATGCAAAGTTTTCCATAGTTAGATTAATAAGTCAGAGCTCTATTGATCAGTGTCAACACTCTGAACAGTTACTACAACAGCAGAGCAACAGGGGAAAAACACCCTTTTAGACATGTTGACCTTCATAACTTGTATTTACCAACTTAGACCTTCTAACATTCATAAAACATCCTTTTAGAAGCTTTAAGATATAGGTGCAGTTGCTGTAAGCTGTCACTGTCCTTTAGCTAAAAGAATGGTAAAAGGAGGTCTGGTAACAAGGTAGACTGTATCTAGACCTGGTACTTAAAGTTTGGTCTCCTGCATATGAAGAAGGCTGGGAAGGTATGTGAAGCCGCCATGATAGAAATTGATAATGTGACTATGTAACCCGAGTATGAGGTTAAAACAGACCTGTAGCGTTACCTTGGGTTTGACGAGGCTGGTGAATCTAAGAGCCATCTGTACTCCCACAGGTCAAGGAACTTGAAGTGTCTAAAGCTCTTGTGCTGGTTGAACCTCCAGTGCCTTAGCACACAGAACAATCTTGCGTGTGGGCATTGACTTCATAGGCCAATTTTGCCAACAGGCAAGGCTGTGCGACTGGTGTCCCATTCTGGTTGTAACAGCTGTGAGACCAGTGTCTCCTTTTATGGCTGTATCTGAAACAGGTCCATGGTGGAGGTGGCTCGGGCTAGACTCCGGAGGGAGGAGGTGTTGCAGGCCTCTGTTTTCTTCCTCAGGGGTAGTGGCTAAGGCCTGGAGTATAGCTTTGTTGTAACTGAGTCTGTTGGGAAGGCTCCTCTCAGGTTTTAAAGATTTTACCAGTTCCTATATGGGGGTTCAGGAAACATCCACAGCCTTTTAATTATGATGGCAGTGAGACCACAGTTTTGTCTATGTTAAGAATATTTAAGTAGACAACTTTATTTATAGTTTATCTTAATACTTAAAGACTAAGACTTTAGGTTTTATCTCTGTTAGGTTGGAACATTAAAAACATAAGCACAGTTTATAAAAAGAGAGCAGAACAGTTTTTTGTATGATCAATAACATCACATTTAGAATTTTAGGCTAAACATGTTTTAAGGCAGTGATTTAAATTTTAACATTGTAAATAAATCAATATTAATACAGCAGAACATTATAGAATAACTTAAAAAATGTATTAAACCCATTATTCAGGAAGCCTATAGTTGAATTCAGGTTACCTGGTGACAGGAGGAATAGCATTTATTTACTTGTCTAGGAATTAGTAAAGACATAAATTAGAAACAAAAACATTTTGGATCATGATAAAAACATAGCCCTGAAATAAACACTTTGATCCAGGGTACAATAAGATGACTTGTTTGTTTGTTTTTTAATCTAAAAGGAGATAAAGGTCAAGTCTTAAATATGATCTAAATATCATACCAAATAAACAATTGTACTTTTTTTTTGTAGAGCAGAAAAAGAAATCAGAGACAATTTTTATTTATTTATTTATTTTTTATAGAGGGCGTAAGTGGCTTATTTTATTCATTATGTGCTTTCAGGGCCATCTGTGCCCCAGATAGTAAGTAATTTTTTAATTGAAAAATAATATCATTCATATCACATCTCAATTGCTATCCCCTCCCGTGCAGCCTCCCATTCCTCCCTCCCTCCCGCTTTCACCCCATTCCCCTTCCCTATGACTGTGACTGAGGGAGACATCCTCCCCCTGAATATGATGCTAGGGTATCAAGTCTCTTCTTGGTAGTCTGCTATCCTTCCTTTTAGTGCCATCGGGCCTCCCCATCAAGGGAACATAGCCAAATATGGGGCACCAGGGTTTGTGTGAAAGTCAGTCCCCAGTCTCTACTTAACAGTGGAGAATGTCCTGTCCTTTGGCTAGATCTGAGTAGGGGTTCGATGCTGACTGCACATATTGTCCTTGGTGCCATAGTTCGAGCAGAACCCCTGGGCTCAGATCTGCCCATCATAGTGTTCTTCTTGTAGGTTTTCTAAGACCCTCTGGCTCCTTCTATTTTCCCATCTCCTATATTTTTCTCACCTAGAGTCACAATAGGATGTCCTCACCTCTATCCCACTTTCCTGGTAAGTGAAAACTTTCATGGGACATGCCCCTTGGGCTAGTATCCAGTTATAAGTGAGTATATACCATTTGACTCTCTCTGCTTCTGGGTTAGCTCACTCATTATGATCATTTTCTAGTTCATTTGTATTTTTTAAGAGTTGGACTGGCTGAGCATGGTGGTAGATGCCTTTAATCCCAAAACTCCGGAGGTAGAGGCAGGCAGATCTCTGTGAGTTCGAGGCCAGCCTGGTCTACAAAGTGAGTCCAGGACAGCCAAAGCTACACAGAGAAACCCTGTCTCAACAAACAAACAAACAAACAAACAAACGAGTTGGATGGAAGCCAGTCACTGGGTGCAGGGCGTTGACTCCACCCTTGGCCTTCCTGCGTGCTGAAGGGGCCAAGGAAGTAAGCACATACATCTTTAGTGAATCCTAGGCAGTGGGAAAGGGGGAGGGGTCTGGGCAGCAGGTGGTGGTCACATGGTTGCTCATAAAGCCATGTGTTCTGAGGAACCAGTCAGTGGTGGGCAGATTTAAAATGGTATGAGCCTGTAGTGACTTTGGCTGTACAGTAACTCTGTCACCAGGCAAGCAAGGCGGAGACAGCCGGCAGCTGTGAGGCTCTGTGCAGCCCGTGTGGCGAGCGAGGATAGCTGTGGAGAAGGTACCTACATGCCGGCTGGCGGAATGTGGCCCCTTGTAGTCATTCTAATCAGAGGGACCTAAAAATCAGTCACACTCTGCGGTTGGTCAGCATTTGCTTACCAATAATCTGGCAGTCTGCTAGTCTGCACTGCTCACTGTGAACAAAACCTTTGCGAGTGGGGGAGGTGCCCAGCCGCACAGCGGAATAAATAACCTGTGCTCTGAGTTGGGTCCGGGGAGAGATAGGAGCCGTGGAAATTTACCTCAGCTTAGGATCCTGGTTTCAGTGGCTGTTTTGAAAAGCTGGCCCGGGAAGCTTCCTCACAGGTGACTCTGGGCAAGTGGCAGGAAGTGGGAGAGCAGGACAGTATTTAGAGAAAGGAATTTAGATAACGGAGTGGTCCTCTGGGTTTCGTTTCAGAGTTTCACGGCACCAATTTTATGTTTAATAATAAAGATGAGATAAGATAATAAGATACCAGATGTTATGTTATAGAGCAGTTTGTTAAATGAGCTTGGGGGTGGGGGGGAGAAGGAAGCGGGTAGGGGTACCCCAGAAAGAGGAGGACAGAGACAGAGACAGAGGAAGACAGAGAGCAGAGCCTCATTTCTGGTGCTCATACATTCTGAGTTCCACTACATAGCACTTCAAGATGTCCCCCAGAGCCACTTCTTGACCCTATGCGTTGAACTGTTTGCATCTTACAGAAATTGTGTTTATCTTCAAGCTTAGTCATGAACATTGTCAAAAAACATTGCCAAATATGGACATATTTTTTAACCTTCCTATTTCTAAGAAGTTAATTTGTTGCTTCATAAACTCTTCACTTTATTCCTTATGCCATAACCAGCTATCTGAAAATATACATACACTTATAAATATAATACATGCATAATGAATATTTATATCTTATTTGCCATTGCATTCCTAGTATGTAGGGCAAAATGTGCTTTTAAGTATTTATTAATTGGTGTTTGAATTAAAGTATTCATACTTTGCATCAGTTCATAAATATTAATCGAGTACCCATTATATCAGGTATTAAGGATAAAGCTGAGTGATTATACTATCAGAGACCTCACCTTCCAATGGACAACAAGGTCAGCCTATAATGTATGGTCACTACTAAGCTAAGTGTTGTACGGAGAGTCACATGGCATTGTGACCATGTGCAACAGGGAATGGCTCTAGTGTGAGGGACAACTGGGTGAGATCTGAAAGAGCATTCTGGGGACGCAGAGAGGGTGTGGTGGTGGGCCAGCTGTTCCTTTGCATGAGCCGGAGTCAGTGCTGCGCCAGGTCAGCTATGTGGGGAATGTTTCCTTATAGAATATTGGTTTGATTTGAATGTCCCCGCTACATTCCATGTGCTTTCTGATGATATGATGCTTGAAGCAAGCAAGCAGTCTTCTTAAGTTTGTCTCCAGAGACTATCGCTGCTGCTGCTGTTGTTGTTGTTCCAGAAAGGAAGAGGACTGTGGCAGTGCTATTTTGTGTGACTTTTTCAACGCTGTGAGCAATTATATGGCTTATTAATATCCAGGTTCTCAATAGATTAAAAGCACAGGGGCAAATCCAATAGCATCTCAGCTAGGACGCTGAGCTGTTTAGTTGTACATGTGGGTATCTCTGCCACAGATCTATGGGTGCTTGTGGCAGCCAGAAGAGGGTGCCAATTGGGCCATAGCTGGAGTTTCAAGCAGTTGTGTGTCTGACAAGGGTGCTGGGAGTTGAACTTGAGTCCTGCGGGAGAGCAGCCAGTGCTCTTACCCACTGAGCCATCTCTCCAGCCCCTGCTATTTTAAGCTGAAACAGAAACCCAGATCACAAGACCCAGGGACCTGGAGATACAAATTGGCATGCAGAGGATCAGCTAAGCATCGCAGAACCAGCCTACTTAGACTTTCTGTTCTCACCTGTGCTTTCTCTGCAGTAATTTCTAGAACAGATCTGGACTAGCAAAGTTTGCTTATTCCCTACATAGCCTTTTATTTTTTTATTTTTTGTATCTTTTCAACACAGCCTCTGCTCATCTTTCAGCTCTCTGGTTAGGTTTTGTTCACTTGGCCCCTGCTACATACACACTATTTACACTTTTGCCAGTTCTTGTTAACCCAGGTGAGTGTGACCCCATACAGGTAGCTAGTGCTCCCATGGCTCTTTGTGCACATGTCCTTAACATATTTTATTTAACTTGTTTATTTATGGTGCTTTCTTCCCAGTGGATTGGCAGGGTGTTTTTTTTTGTTTTTTTGTTTTTTTTTTTGTTGTTGTTGTTTGTTTTGGTTTTTTTTTTTTTAAGGCAAGGAACACTTTCTGCTCGTTTTTCTTCTCCTTGAACCCAGCAGTGTACAGAGTGCACAACAGTGTCTCAGTGAATATGCACTATTAAAATTGCATGTTCATCGTGGTTTTGCCTGGGTCTTGGTGGGGGAGGGGCGGTCAGCCATACTGTAGTTGGTGTCTTGCTCATATACATGGCACCAGGAGCTCCGAATGACTTAACAAGTCTGTCTTTCTTCACTACTACCTACTGAAAATAATACCACCTCTATCATGACTCCCAATCACTCCAAAACAGCAGCTACCATGAACTGTGGTTGTATAAAAAGTTAGAATCTCATAAGCACTTTTCTCTGACTTTCACATTTTGCTCCAGTTTAGGCTAGAAAATCTGACAAGTTATTTGGCTTTTCATGGTGCTTACACATCTTAGTGGGTAGCTTCACTTACACAAAACACCTGCTCCAAACCTTTCTAGTTCTTGTCTGCTCTTATTACTAACAACTTTTCATTATCTACTCCTGCTATGAAATAGGAACGTGATGAAAGTTGTTGCTACCCTCACATCTATGGCTCATAGGTTTCCATCCATAGCTCCCTGAGAAATGTTGTAGATTCCTGCTACCCAGGATAGTCTAAGACCCTGAACATAACTCTGTGTATACTGTAAAGAACTGCCCTGTCCAGAAGAAGGCCTAGTAACACACCCAATAAGCTCCTTTTTATCAACAAGCTGTCATTTCATCAGAGTAAACACACTGGCTTGAGAGTGGCCCTAACAAAATATTACTGACTGGGCAGCTTAGTTTAAATATCCCATTTCAGACACTCAAGGATTCTTAGGTTATTTGAATACTTTTCATTGCCAGATCAGAAAGTATGCCTATGTCTTTGCCTTTTCATAGATCCAAATACTACTTTTCTTAACTCATAGTTCAACCTTTGCTAATTGTGTAAAACCACTGTTCTCCATAACGGTTACTGAGGGATGCGATGCGCAGGCTCAGTATTAGTCCGCTTTCCATTGATGCTACAAAATACTAGAGACAAAACACTTTTTTTCCAAACCAAGGATATAGTAAGCTTTAACGGATTTTTTTCTCATGGAATCACCACCTTTATTGACATGGTTAATTACCATACATCCAGATCAACACAGAGAGGCATAGACTGTCTCCTCAGCAGCACATGTATAATATGTGACACGCCAACTGTTGTCACAGGAGTGGATTTTCACATGTGGATTCTGTTGGAGAGAAATCAGAGTAGTTATTTTGAACAGCGTTGTCTACATTCTTTAATTTTGATAAACGATTCTGTGTGAGACAAAACTTAACAGGAGGCAAGAGATGGTTGGGCTGTGATTTCGTCCCACGGTCACTTGGCCTTGCTCCTTTGGGCTTGTGGTGAGGGAGGACATTGTGGTAGAGAAAGCACTGTGAAGGAAAGCCTCTAAGCTTGTGATGGCCAAGAAGCAGAAGGAAAGGAAAGGGGTGGGGCCCCCAGTATCTCCTTCAAGCATCTGTCCCCTGTACCAGCTGTTTTTCTCACTGCTCTGACTAAATACCTCATAGTAGCAACTTCAGAGGAGGAGGGGCTTATTTTTACTCTCACAGTTTTAGGAGCTACAGTCCATCATGGCAGGGAAAGTGGTGGCTAGAGTGGCTTATCAGTGTGGCACATTTGTTCACCTCTTGGCGAACTGAGAATGAGAGAATGGGACTGGCAGCAGTGCCACCTGTAACCTTCAAAGACTAACCAGTAGCCCACCCCCACCGGCCAAGCCCCCAGCCTCTGGAAACAGTGCCACCAGCTGTGACCTATACTGACCTCTGTAAGTTTCCATGGCTTCCCAACTGCAGCACCATCTGGGACCAGAGCCGCCACACCCAAACTGGAGGGGCAGGGGAAGGCATTTGAAACCCAAAGCCTAAAGGCTCCCTTGGGAATCCTGGCATAAAGTTTTTGTCAGAGAATAAAAAAAGATTCTTGGACACTTTTTAAATTATTATTAAATAATAGTGATGCCATCCCAAGTGCTGTTTTGGGTAACTAGTTCTGTTGCGGGATCTCTACAAACTTGTGGAATATAAGCTCAGTCTCAGTACTTGACACGTGAAAAATCCTGTTCTAGAGAGACACACTAGCTTGTTCTGGCTGTCCTTAGTTTTCTTCTTTTTATGGGGCTCCTTTTTGATCTAGTGGACTATCTTTTGTGATTTTAGAACCATAGGGATGGAATAAAGGACAAATTAACTTCATAGCAGCTCAGCTTGTTGGTTGCAGTGAAGACCCAAGGGTCCCAGATGGTGGTACACAGCAGTAACTCCAGTGACTGAGTTCCACATATGGAGAACCCGGAGGCCACCGCGTAATGTACCCTTTAATCTTGCTGCCTGACGTTGGGTTACATTAGGACAACAGTTTTGGACTGTGTCCTGGATCAAATGAAAGTTTCATGGCTCAAACACAGGACTAGAGCTAGGCACTACGAATGTTAGAAAGGTGGGTTATCAGTTTTGTTTTAGGATAGGTTTCTGAGAGACATGAGTGGAGACAGTTTGGGATAAGCATGCCTGTGGCTCTCCACCCGACTCAATACCAGAGCAGCCATGGAGGTTTCTAATGCACCCAATCTGGGTTTTAGCCAGAGCACTCTTTACTGAGATGCGTCTTGATATCTGTGTTTTAAAGTTATCAGAATAAAATTGATATACAGCTAAAGCTAACAATAATGAGCTAAGCCAGCAGCCAGGGTGTGGCATAAGGGCCAGATCTGGCCAACATGTGCTTTTTGTATAGCCCATGAACTAAAGAAAATTTCTACATTTTGAAAGAGGTTGAGAAAGGTACAAGGAAAAATTATGTGAAATTTAAATTCTAGAGCTTCTATCTAGAATATTGGTGTAGCCACACTTGGTCATCTGCACACCGCTTGTGGCTGCTGTCACACTGCCACAGTGGAGTTGAACTAGGATAGATGCTAGCTCAGAAAGCCTACACTATCTGCTTTACAGCCCCCAATGCCAATCCCTAAACTAGGCTAAGTGGAGGCCATGAACAGGGCTGCTTCCTGACATAAAACCAAAGCCAGAAGGCCTTGTGTAATGCGATTTGTGTTTCTGTAGTGGGGTTTGCACCTCAATCTTCTGTGCCATATTTGTAACAGAGAGAGGCTAATAGATTAATGGCAAGTTTAGTAAAATAATGTTTATCAAAAAATATTGAAATGTATGCTTTTATTCACTAAGCCACATAAGTATAAAGAATACACTATCTGTAGAGCTAGATGGTTCAGGGTTCACTCTTCCCTGAGGACCTACTAAGTTCCTTCCATGGTGTGCCTCGTCCTCCCCCCTCCTCACTCTGTCTTTTCTCCATCCTTTTGTTCCATGTTTAGGATTACTTCCAGCTAGAGACTCAAGAACAAAGTTGGAATAAAGAGGATAGTGTTTAGAATAAATGTCAAAATATGATTAGGGATGATGAAGACGGTTTGCTCTGATTGTCCTGGGTTTTCCTCCACTCTCTGGTCTTCATCTCCTTAGATTTAGAAAACATGAAAAGTGGGGCATGAGCCAGGCGTGGTGGTGCACGCCTTTAATCCCAGCACTCGGGAGGCAGAGGCAGGCAGATCGCTGTGAATTTGAGGCCAGCCCAGTCTACAAAGAGTTCTGAGGTCCAGGATAGCCAAGGCTACACAGAGAAACCCTGTCTCAGAAAACCAAAAAAAAAAAAAAGAAACAAAGAAAAGAAAAGTGGGACATGAGGCATATTCAGTGGTTAAAACACGTTTTGCTTCTAGAGGACCTGAGTTTGGTTCCCAGCCATCAGATCAGACAGCTTACAAGGGCCTGTGGCTTCAGATCCAGGGCATATGACACTCTCTTCTGGCTTTTATGGGTACATGGACACACACGCACACACACACACACACACACACACACACACACACACACACACACACGAAAACAAAGGAAAGAAAGTGAAAGTCTTAAGATAAGATGATTACGAAAATTAGCAGAAGATAGAAAATGGAGGGAGCGGATATTCTTTGTCATCAGTCTGTGCAGAAAAGCAGCCACCATCGCTTCCAAGCTTGCTGCACAGCTCTGCTCTACTCTCATTTGGTTTGTACTTAGGTTTTTGTGGTAGTAATATTAAAGGTTGCTGCATATTTATCTGCTTTCTGTAAGAATGTGACATCACGGGTAATTTAAAAAATATTAATAAACATTAATCAGTTGGAAGGCTGAGAAAACATGTGATTTCCAGTTTATTGTTCACCGTTCTTGGTTGGCTTTCAAAGATGTGAATTTCATGAAACTGCTTGGTGACCTGCTTATATAATGGAGGCATAGGTTTCCATTTTTATACTTTGCCCCACCCACCTCCCCACCCATCATTGTGAAGTGGCCACAGTCCCAGGCATATAGCTATAGCCATTTGGAAGAAAGCCAGAGATGTCATTTTATGGTGGGCCATGTGGTCAGACTATCTGAAAAAGCATCAGTTCTACGTTCTACCACTAATGAAGTTTCAGGAAGGGCGGTCCTAAGCATTTGGGGAAGGCAGCAGGCAGACACAGTACAGGCAGACACGGTACAGGCAGACTCCTTCTGTCCACGAGCTTTCCTGTTCCTACGTCTGGAACATTCCTGTTTAATCATGAATGGTTTAGAGAGCAGAAACACATGTAATATTTGTGATTTGTGTTTCATACTTTCCCTCGTGTTGTTTTCTCTTTTCCAGGGTTTTGTACATTGGCCTGGCTTGCAATACAGCTCGTTATATTTATATTTCCTACCTGGAAAATGCCTGGACTGTCCTCCCTATGGAAGTTCTTCAAGGTGAGCTGAGGCTGGCCTGACAGCCATCTCTATGCGGCTCCCGCAGTGACCGAATGGCCATGACCTTGCCATCTGGTTCTGTCCCGGAAGGGAGGGTCCACTGCTCTTCAACTGCTCTGAGTGCTGTCTTGTTTTGAGCCAAACAAAGGTGGCTGTTCTCCATTCCTTTGTGTTTAAACAAAGAAAGAGGAAGTCTAGAATAAACTGCTCTGCTCTGCTTCTAGGCACACACTTCCAAAGGTAGTTTTAAAATACAGAAGGATGTGCCTTTCAAAGGCTCCAGTTCTTCTGATAGTTTTAGATTAACTGTACATATGAGAAAATGTGGCTCTAATATTTTTCTCTCTTTGGTTATTTTTATTGCATCTGGTGGTTTATAATGAAAACTTGGGAGTCATGTTACTGTTTTTCCATGAATCATCTGAATCTTTACTCAGCCACGCTGGCCTGACTTCCACCTGTTACTACAGTGCACTGTGCCCACCAAGATTTCCCAGGAGGCTCTGACCGGCACGTTAAGAGTATTGAACTCATGCTCTGTGTTCATGGCTCCTGGCCATGCAGCAGTGTACATGATTTCTCCTGGATTCTAAAACCTCTGCTCATCTGTTTAGCGATTGCCTTTATGATTGTGCTCTTCAGGACAGGATCACTGGAGCTGAGTGGGCTGTGACAGCCTGGGCTCCTAACTCACTGTTCAAAACAGTCTGTAACTGCATAATTTCATTAGCTCTATTAGATGTTACTGCAATTATTTCCTAACCCAAAGGCCATGAGTGAGCACACTTCAGCCAGGGTAATAATGTAGTGTCCTGGGTAAGATTCATAGTTCCTCATCTAAGTAGACTGTATAAAATACATGCTCACTTACCACATCCCTCATCACCATGAAGCAGGAACGTGCTAACTTAAAGGACACGTGTTATTTACAGTCATGTAATTATGTAATTCAGAAATGTATACACTTGAAAGGTGCTTTTCTCAGATCTGATATAATGTGCCATCAGTAAGAGAAAATATGTTTACAAACATATATACAAAGTTGGGTATATAATAGGAAGCTATTATTTGACAAAAAGTAAGCCATCATGTGTAATTATCAGAACCCTGGGAGGGTTTTGCAGTGCAGCACGGGTCTCTGGCATTGTGTCATGTAAGAATCATAAAGCACTAACATCTCACAGTGAGAAGGAAACCTGATCTTTGGGATTTCCCACCTCAAGGGCCTGGCCTCTCCTTGTCTTGTTTAATTGCATTATCTGTCAATATATAAGGGTATTAATACTCGATAAAGAGATTTGTGTGCCTACTAAAAATTTATGTTGTTATAAAAATATAAAAATGTATATTGCATATTCACTAATATACTATTTTTTAATTGGATATAAATTAGATAGAAAAGGACAGTTTGTATAATATACCCAAGAAAAAAAGAATATTGGTGAATTTGGTCATACTTGTAATCCTGGTACTTGAAAGGTTGAGGCAAGCCTGGTTTGAAGCCAGCCTGGAATACAGTGTACAGTGTGAGATCTTGTCTCTAAAATCCAAAACAGACAGCAACAAAAGGCATCATGAGATTGTTGAAGGAAAACAGAGGAGTTTTATCAGTGAGGAAAACACATGCTCTTGGTTGCAAGGGTGAACTGAGCCTGAGACAGCCATTTAAAAAGGAGTGCAGGAACCAGGTCAGATATGCATCATGTGACTCCCTCTGTGCATGAGATGCACAGAAGTGCATGCTTGCAGTGAAAAGCCCTGTGGAGACACTAAGCAGCTTCGTGAAGCAGAGAGGAGAGGCCCGAACACTTTATTGAAAAGTTCTTTAGGCTCCAGCATGAGCTGGGGTCTGTAGGGCCACCACTGCAGCCTCTAGAGAGCAGACAGCTGCTGCTGAGCAGCACTGTGGACCAAAGAATAGAGAGCAAAAGCCTTCAGGGCTGAAAAGAGTGGCCATCACAGGCTGCTGGCCTGGGACATCCTTTCATATGGTAAGCAGTCAGAGTGTGCCGTGCTGTAGGGGAGCTGGGCATGCTCTGAATCTAACCCAACTATGCCTTACACTTCTGCGCTCCATTTTATTGTCCTCTGTGTCCATGGAAGATCGCCGCTGACCTGCCACCAGTAAGAAAGATCTGTGACTGCATGCTGCCTACCTCCCCAGAGTCCACTGTTTCTAAGCTGGGGGACATGGCTTCAGTGCCAGGTTTTGTGCCTGCACAGAAGCCCCAGAAGGCAGTGGCTCACGCAGATGAGATCGAGCTACATCACGCTGAGCCATTCTTGATGCCACTGCCTGCACAACCTTGTCCAAATGACGTTCTGATCTCTGACCTTAAAGGAGACAACCTTAGGATAGTCAAGACAGGAAACAATTGTAAGGAAATACTGATTATAGGACAAACCCACTTGTCATCATAGACATCTGTTAAGGGTAAGGGCATAGCTTAATGGTATTTGCTTAGTATGTGCCAAGCCCCTAGGCTTGAGTGCCAGCACTGCAGGGAAAAGAAAGGTACCCATGACTGGGGCTGTTACTTAATTGTTCTCAGAGTCAGGAAGTGGGGAGGCTGAGGCTGGGGGATAAGACTTATTCCTGACTGTCTGGGCACTGAACAGCCATCACTTTCACTTTTTTATTCTTAATAAGGGTCATATGAGAGCCAAGAGTGGGTCTTCTATAAACAAATTTTTATCTTATTTGTGTGTGTGTGTGTGTGTGTGTGTGTGTTGTGCGTGCATGCACTAGCAGCACATGTTGAGAAGTTAGTGTTAGTATTTAACTTTAAGGAGTTGATTCTATCTTTCCACTGTGGGTTTCAGGAATCAAACCCAGCATCCTAGGCTTTTGTGGCAAGCACATTTGCCTTCTGAGCCACCCCACCCCCATGCCAAGAGCAGCCTCTTTAAAAAAAACATAAAGGATGCCTGTCTCTTCATTCTTTCTCCACTGCCCTCCTTCCCTGCATTCCATGAAAGCTGACACTGCTGGAGAGGAGGAGACAGAGGTGTGGTGGTGTACCCTATAGTCCACCTCCTTATCGCTTCACCTTTGGGGCTGCTTATAGTGACTGTGAGCACTTCCGCTCTCCCTCGTTCTAGGAGCTACGCATCGCACCCTCAGCATTCTTCTCCTCAGCTATTCTGATAACAGCCAGGCAGCAGATTTCCTCCTTGCCCGGTCCGTAGCAAAAGGGCTATTCCCCATCTCTCTGGGGTCAAGGGATGGCCAGTGGAGCTGACAGGAACAGTAAGAACCCAGCTCTGCCAGGCAGTGATGGCGCACGCCTTTAATCCCAGCACCTGGGAGGCAGAGGCAGGCAGATCGTTGTGAGTTTGAGGCCAGCCTGGTCTACAAAGCGAGTCCAGGACAGCTAAGGCTACACAGAGAAATCCTATCTCGGAAAAATCTAAAATAAATAAATAAATAAATAAATAAATAAATAAATAAATAAATCAATCAATCAATCAATCAATCTTTCTCCATGTGGTAGTCAGGGCTCTCTTGAAGTCTGCCCTTGCAGAAGGTCAGCTACCATTTTCAACAGGCTACAGGAAGCACCACCTAAAGAATCAGTTTTTCCCGTTCATGGTGAGTCTGCAGTTTGATTTAAAGGGAGTGGATCTGTGTGCCGGCAACACTGTTGGATAGTGGTCATGCTGCCGAAATTCTATGTTCGTTTGTCACCTTTACTTTTACAGGAAGCATTTAGACACTCAGGATTGTGAGCCTGTATATACACATTTGATAAAAGCTAACATCACTGTGGTTGTGCTCCTTGCCATGTGGCTGCTAGTTGTAGTAAATCACAGAAAAACTCAGCAGTGAATGTGATCGGATTTATTCTTGGTATTAATGTGTGTTGATGACCTGAGTTCAATCCCAGGCGCCCACATGGTGAGCGGAGAGAACTCGCTCTTGCAAATTGTCAGGACTTTCACACTGCCACACTCATGCACCTTGTCCAACATACAAAGTAAACAAATAATTGGTTTTTTTTTTTTTTTTTTTTTTTTGCTTGTTTTATTTGATGGAGGCTTAGCAGTTAAGAGCACTGTCTGTTCTTCCAGAGCACCAATATTTGATTTCCAGAACTCACATGGGAGCTCACAACCATCTATGACTCCAGTCCTAGGGGATCCAATGCCTTCTTCGGGCTTCCTCCGGGTACCAGGCATACACATGGTGCACAGATATACATCTAGGCAAAACACCCACACACATGAACAAGGGAAACAGTATTTGAGGAGAGTGAGGTCCAACAGGGCTGCCATGGCTGAAGAGTGCCTTTTGAAGACTTGTTTTTGTTTATTTGTGTCTATGTGTCTATGTGAGTTTATGCATATCATGGGTACACAGGTGCCCACAGAGGCTAGAAGACAGCATCAGATCCCCTGGAACTGGGTTTACAGGTGTTTATCAGCCACCCAGTAGGTGTTGGGTGCCAATCCCAGGTACTAGAGTTCTTAACTTCCTAGAGCCCCCTTTGAGCTACTTGAGAAAACCTTTCCATCACTGAAAAACCAGATTTGTCTAGCTCCTCCAGACTGATGAAAGGTGGCTTTCCTGTTGCCAGTCACGGGGCCAGCTGAGCTTTAGGGTTTCAGTGTTTCATGCAGTTTGTTAGTCTGGTGAGTAAGAGTCGTTTCCTTCTCAGTGTGTTCTGGAAGTACACAGAGAAGCCGTATAAGATGATCAGCAGCCAGGCCTTATCTGAAGGAGGAAATCCTAGACCATCTGTTGCCATCCATATTGGAGAAGTGCTGCCTGGCTTAACCCTTGAAGTGCACGTAGTCTACTACGTGAATAACTACCATAGGCAAATAAGCCAGGAACTGGCATATGAAGGGCAAGTAGATATTTTACAGTTAGTAAAAGTTGTTTTAAAACGTTTCCTTCAAAGTAGTTTCCTCTCTTGTCTATTTGTAGTCACATGAAATGCCTTTTGATCTGAGGACCCTCCTCTAACAATGCGCCACATTTAGCTTTTTCTAAAATTCTTTCAACCATTTGATATGGTTTTGGGCCATTGGGAATAATTTCTTAAAGATGAATCAATTTGAATTCTACTATGAAGTCTAATTAATTTTGTTTCTCAGTATATTTTGGAATTTTATTCTAGTATTACTCATAAAAATAATATAGGTATCTGAAAAAGTCAACACCATCTGTAATAACATAAATGAAAATATTTCCATTATATACTACTATGTCAACATTTATAACTAAGAGTTTGTGTAGGCAGTACTTAATTCTGAAAAGACTGACAATATCTACAGTGTTGTAGTTGCTTAACCAGACAAAGCAAATAATTTGACATTTGTGAAAATTAATTAAGTGTGCATGCTATTAATAACTAGTTGGTCCATATTTCTAGTTAAAAAAAACCTAGTTGGGTTCAGGGGTAATGCTTGCCTAGTATATAATTAGGCAGGATTTAATCCCAGACCCACCAAAAAAACAAAGCAAAACAAAACCTCCTTCCTTGAAATGATGACTGAACAATATATGAGAAAGGGGAAAATTATTTTAATGTTTCTAGAGTTAATGATGAGGCATCTAATCTAATATGCACAGTAAAGATAGTTTATTCCTTTATGGGCCCCCTTTAGCATGGTCAGTTCAGGTGACTCTTGGGTTGTGAGCCACATACTGTGAGTTAAGACTCACCTTTCCCGGTATTGGATGTATTTGTGTTCCTGTAAATATGTATTTGTTTCCAGCTAAGATTCTTGGAAACAGTACAGTCCTTCTGGGCTTTACTTTTCAGGTTGCTTATGTGAGGCCAGATCATGCTTAGCCGAGGGATGCATATTGCCTAAGACCCCAGGAAACCTCGTGCTGTTCGTTCTTCTAATGGCTTTCCAATAGGGTGCAGCAGAGGACTCAGCATTTGTCTACTGCCGGTCAGGGCTGCAAGCCAACGCACAGGGGGACACTATTGCACACTGGTTAGGATTGCTACTAATAGAAGAAACAGTTTTTTAAAAGTTCTGGCTATGAGATGGAGAAGCTAGTGAACTTGTGGATTTCTGGGGGGAATGTCAATTGGTGTACTACTGTGGGAAACTGCTATTCTTAAAAATGTTAAATATAATGAATGCCACCTGAACTAGAACGTCCACTTCTAGCTGCGTAAACACCAGTGTGTAAGTATTTACTTGAAGATACTTACATATCAATATTTAAGCAATATTATTGATAACAATCGAAAGGTGGAAACAACTCATGCCATCAACTGAGAAACAAAATGAGGTGTGTGTGTACATGTGTGTGTGTGTATGCGCACAATGGACTATTATTCAGCCTTTAAAAGGACATAAATTCATTTTTATACTAATAATTTCTGGTTTTGACTGTTTTATACATGTATATAACATATTCTGATTACACTGCCCACCCTCTGGCTTTCATCTCCCTCCTATCTCTGCCAACCCCTTCCCCCCACAAACCTCATCTCTACAAGCCCCTTTTCCCAGGTTCATGACTTTTGGGTTGGTTTTCGCCCAGGTTTGGTGTGGTTTGAATTTACCCAGGGCCATCTGTGTGGCCCCTGGATTGGAACTGCACATCTGAGCCTGCATTCTCAGTGGGTGCATAGCTGCAGTCGGGAGTCAGGGGCAGGGCACTGTGATCTTCCCAGTGGCCAACACTCAGGAGTCAGAGGCAGGGCTCTCTGATCTTGCCACTGGCGAGCACCCAGGAGTCAGGGGCAGGGCTCTGAGCCCCTCTCCTTCCACTCCTGGCTGCTGAGGGGCTCACTCTTGTGCAGGACCATTGTATTCATAGCAACTGTGAGCTCACATCACCATGGCCTTGTCCGGAAGACAGCACTCTGCAGCCCTGCTCCCTGTCGTCTGGCTCTACATTCTTCCTGTCTCCTCTTCTGCAGGGTTCTCTAAGCCTTAGCAAGGGTGCTATAAATGGCTCGTTTCGGGTTTACTATCTGTCACTTAATTCTCAGCACTTGTACAGCCATAGTCTGCATTCACTACCATTCATCGGAAAGAGGTTTCTCCGGTTAAGGATAACAATGGACGATACCCACTTATCTAGGTATTTAAACATGAGTATTTAGAGCAGTTTGCCACTGTATCAGTTCAGCTAAATAATAGTATTTAGTTTCCCACAAAGATCTGGGATCTTTCCAGCCACATTTTGGCTTTTGTTGGTCTTTTTGACTAGGTTTGTAACACCAGGTTCTCCTTGTAGAGCAGGTCTCAAGTCCAAACCAAATACAACCAGTTACCCTCATAACAGCAGTACCCCTGTGCACTACTGGACACGTCTTATTTGAACAACTGGACTTACAGACTGTAGAGTTCACAACTGGATACAACCATTGCCATTTTCTTTCCTACCAACTTACATAGCACCTCCTGAGACATGAGGAGGCAGGGAGGAGGTTTCCAGCTCCATCCCAGTTTGATTTCTCTATGCATGCATCCAAGGTGTGCAGGGAAGGAAGGAGATGCTGAGCACAAGCTATAATGTGGACAAACCTTAAAGACATTAGGCTAAGTGAAACAAACCAGACACAAAAAGGAAATATTGTTATGACTCTACCTACATGAGACCCTGAATAGTTCCATCCACAGGGATGGCCCTTGTTAAAGAGTGTCCTGAGGCTGCAAAGTGTTTGTTTAGGATGATAAAAAGTTAACGGATAATTGTGATGGATGTACAACACCTGCCTAATGCTACTGAACTGTATGTTTGAAAATAGTTAAAAATGACAATCAGAAATGTATTATATGCTTGTATAAAATTACTAAAGCACAAAAATATCATATTGAAATGGCTTAAATGATACATTTGCTATGTGTGTCTTATTATAAAATATGTATATGTGCTTACATATATGCATAGTGCGTGTACATAGGAGAATAGGTCCCTGGTTAAATAAGGGAAGGGGTGCTGAGCAGACACTCACTCCACTCACACTTCCTCCACAGGAGTCACACATGCGGCCATCTGGGCAGCATGCATCTCTTACCTCAGTGCAGCTGTTCCCCCAGAGCTGAGAACCTCTGCACAGGGCATCCTGCAAGGCCTTCATCTGGGATTGGGGAGAGGATGTGGCGCCATGATCGGAGGCGTGTTAGTCAATTATTTTGGTAAGAATAATTTTTCTCCCCTCGGTCCCAGTTTCCTGGTAAGGGAAGGCTTTCATGGGACCTGTCCATTGGGCTAGTATGCAGATATAAGTGAGTATATACCATTTGAGTCTTTCTGCTTCTGGGTTAACTCACTCATTATGATCATCTCTAGCTCAATCCATTTGTCCACAAATTTCGGGAATTAAAAACAAGGAATTCCCGAAATTTGTGG
>CAJRSG010002426.1:2824553-2835657 GCA_907169655.1 Acomys percivali | reverse complement strand
ACACACACACACACACACACACACACACACACACACACACACTCACACTACAGTACATGCTGGCAGGAAAAAGGAAACCTCCACAGTCCTGTAGAGACACAGACGAACAATGCTGAGTGAGGTCGCCCTGCTCTTGGTTGGTTAGGTCTGACCTAACTTCTCTGCCAGGGTATAAGGGTGGGAAGCAGAATTCATACCAAGTTGGGCAACAGAAAGGGTCTCAAGCTCAACAGGGATTTCATCTCCCTTTCCTGGTTATTTATTCTAAATATTGGGTTCTTAGTGAAAAGTAAGAAGAGTCTATCTATAGTTTTATTTGACTTGAAGAAAAGCATTTTAAAAATTGTAAGGCTTATTTCAAAGGGAACCAGATGGAAATTAGTAGAACATACACTTTTTTGTTGTTCAAAGAAGTTCAAAGTTTCACTGAACTTTGCACATCTCTAGCAAATATATTTTTATATGCACACAGTATATAGTGAAAGTAGCTCCTTGAGTAGCCAAGCCATTACTGACTACTGCACACTGAGTTGAGCTTTAAGATGCCTTTGTTGCAATGGGCTGTGAGGATGAGCAGACGTGAGCAAACATTTCACCAAATCCCACCAACTCAGTATCCTAAGACTTGACAGACAGGCTTTACTAAGCACATCCTACTGTAACAGCCTCTGTCGCTGTATCTTACAGTGACTGGGGCCTAACGAGCTAATGGAATGAAAAGCAACTCACTGAGTTCCCAAGCATTAAGTTAAAAAGTTCTATTTACCAAGAGCAGGATAAGATTTAAGTGCCTGCGGAAAGACACAATGTTTAAAACGTACATAGGTCTGTGTTGTTTGCGAGCTAGCAAATCGGAAGCCAGGACCGAGCATTCTGGGAGTAAGAAGGACTTTCTGATGACTTGAAAGGGAATCTTGGCACATTCCTCTCCCCTGCTCACAGTCACACACTGGAACCTTTAGCTTTGGGTATAGCTGTTACCACCGGACAGGCCAGGTCTGGGTGTCACACACACACAGAGCCTGGTCCTGCGAGGAAAGCAGAGGCCCTGTGAAGCCTGCGGAGCCTGTGGAAGGGGGATGCTGCCGGGGCCGAAGGAAGGGCAGTTGTACTGTGGATAGGCATTGAGGATGAGCACGAGGGAAGAGTTAGAAGTGGGAGGCTCACATTACCCTCCAGCCCTAGCAGACAGATTGGCTGTAGGCTCCCATGCGTCAGGTCCGCCCGCCCCTGACTCTGGGAGGAGACATTCTGCGCGTGCGTGGATGTCCAGCTTCACCACAAAACACAGCTGAAAACGGGGGAAACAATCCAGCAAATGGTGATTTTTGCACTTGTGCGGTACTGTACTGTCAGTCACCATGACTCATTTTTAAGTGACCTTTAAAATCTGATGTATTTATTCTGCTTGTGTAATTACAGAAATGAAGTGGGGGACAGGCTGAGCCCCACCTATGAATGTACAGTATGTGGATTTGTGAAACTGACCTTAGGGAGTCAGAACCTTGTATCTTGTGTTTACAGTTCCAGTTGATTTCTTTGAAAAGCCTGCTGTTTCGGGAGATGCACAGTGGACGTGTTGGAATTAAAAAGCAAATACCATTTTTAAATATTTCTTAAAAAACGTGACCAAACAAGTGAAAAAAATCCTCTGCTCTGTGAAGAATGACACCAAATTCAACATGCCTTTGTTATGAAATGTTTACTGTGAGCATCAATCCAACAATGCAGTAATTTCCAGCCTTTTGAGCTGACACTCATGAGTTTGTGGACTTTGTGACTTTTTCTTCCTGTCCTTAAAGTGCCATATGTCACTTAACAACTATTAAAGTGGATTCCAATAAAACTTGATTTGAGAATTTTATAGCCCCTCTGGAGACCCCTGGAGGTACTCAGGGGTGTCAAAACCCAGGCTGGTAATCACTTCCGTAGTGACCTGCCCTGCTGCTCCCCT
Organism: Acomys percivali; assembly: GCA_907169655.1. Lineage (NCBI taxonomy): Eukaryota > Metazoa > Chordata > Mammalia > Rodentia > Muridae > Acomys > Acomys percivali. Next base: position 2,833,703 of record CAJRSG010002426.1, on the reverse strand, counting down.
ATGCCTGGAGCAGCAGTAAGTTACCCAGAGTTCCGCATTGACCCGCACTGGCTGACTGCTAATTACTAGACTACAGTCATAAAGCCTTGAGCAGAGTAACAGCACATCACAAACAGCAGTAGACCCAAAAAGCCATCCGCAGCACAGCGTTACTTCAAAACCCTCATGCTGTAACTGCGGGAAGCTGGCAGGTGGCTTAAGTTCTGGGATTTGCAGCTTGACCCTGGACCACTGCCTGAGCAACATGCCCCCCAGCACATTAGTTAAGTAGAGCACCGCAGAGGGAGAAGCTCATCTGCTATGTGCTGAGATTTTCGTTTGTCTTTGTTTCTTTAAAGCCCTACCTGGTATACAGCACCATCCTCACTACAACCAAGGATTCTCAGCTAAAGGGGCCTAAGTTTATGGTCGCACAGCCAGGATTGAGTGAACATTTTGCTAATACCAGAGCCCTCGCTCTGCTTACCACCTCCCCATGCAAGTAGAAGCCACAGACAGCCCTGCCCTGAGTGGTGTGAACCGGAAACCCATGTGTGTTTATTTCTATTCTAGATTTCCAGACATTCCCAAGCACTAGCCTTACTCTAGTACACCTTCCTGAAAAGACCGGGGCTTCTTTACTTTTGCTGTCCCAGTGTGAGTGTCATGAGCTGCCTGTGACTCTTACACTTGGAATGTGGCTAGTGTGTCTCTGAAAAATTGGGTCTCTAATATTAAACCACTTCCCGCGGGGTAACCTGCCATACTAGACAGCACAGTTTGTGGGAAAACATCCCCTGTGGGAAGTCGCAGGTCCTTCACTCCCCATCTTCTGCAAAAGCACTTGGACCCAAGTGAGATTACTCTGAGAGGATGAGGGTATGACTATGAGAGACTATTACAGGAAAGGAAAATAGTGACATCCCATCCAGACGTCCTTCAGCCTTCGGTGCCTGAGACAAGACACCGCCTGAGACTCTAAACCACTCATGTACTGTTTCCTCAAAGCCTTAAAAAGAATGCCTGATGTAAAACTTCTAAACCAACAGGCAGCTGGGAAAGTGATGCTTGTACAAGAACAGGATAAAAGGGTCAGAAATTACATAGTTTACGCACAATAGCCGTGGCTTACAAAGAGGAGTTCCTCGCTGCCACCTGGGAAAATGTAAGCCAGCCCTGGTGAGCAGCATCTCACCAGACTGCTACCTGCTTACGGCTGCTAACACACTTGCCCCACTGTGGCTCCAGATCAGTTTTAACACAGCAACTCAGAGACCTCATAGTGCTAGGGTTAAAACTGTGGGCACTGCAGCCAGACGTCTGTCTGGACTGAAGTGTCAGTGATAATTTATATGGGCCTCGGGGCCGCCTGTATAAATCTGAAATTTCAATGAGAGACTAAATGGTACAGACCCCTCTGACTTTTGAGACAGAATCTTCTGGTCATGTGAGTCTTGGCGTCTTTCCCACGTACAAAGTGTGAAACACTGAACAGACTATAGACTGGTTAATGGGAGATAGGTCTTCTAGAGAGAGAGTCAGCTATAAGTGAGGGCCTGAAATGATACCTCATCTGTCCGTGCAGTGCCACCCAGTGGGGAGTCTGGGATGACAGCTTGTTCACATCACATCGGAAGATGCCTGCCTTACTGCAGGCCCCATCAAACCCTACATCCCATGTTATCTATGCATAGGACCCCACTGTCAATTAGACAGAAAACCTAATCCAGAAAATTACACACCTAATTCTGGAGAATCATCAAATAAAAGATAATGTGAGTCCTACTTGGGTTATTTATCAACATCAGCTGTGGGTCTTAAGCTACGTACGTGTTCAGAAATACTGATGCAATCCACAAGCTATTCCAAAACATTTAATCTCTTAAATTTCCAGAGAGTCGAAAAAGTCATACATTCAAATATTTTCCTGTAACACGGCCAATCCCCTATAACTCAGCACTAAGTATTCTTGGCAAACTATGTAACTAATTCACAAAAGCATTTTTTTTTGTGCTTGTAAAATGTGTTTTAAAACCCTTTAAAAATAACATTTAAATGATAACGACTGTCGAGCCATTTAAGCATGGCCACCCACTGCTTCTCACCCACACATCTGATGTCAAGCAGTCCAACTTGCTCCTGACAGAAAGCCTTCGGGAGGCAGCTGCTGTAAGCAAGGGCACAGCATAGGGTTCTGGTGTGTGTGTGTGTGTGTGCTCACACCAGGAAGGTGTGAAACACAACACTAGCTGCCACCAAGGGGCAGACCATAGCTGAATGGTCATTACGTTTAAAGACCTCCAGAAAGTGGAGGAAGGAAAAGGGACTGAGGGGCAGAGCGAGGTCAAGAGGCAAGACTGTACACTGCTCAGTGGGGACCAGGGCTGTGACTGGGATTTGTAACAAACACGGAAAAAGAGGATACAAGCCCCCCCACACACAACATTTACCAGAAATGCTTTGTTTAGCTTCCCACAGCTGTCACAAAATAATCTGCTAGGTCTAAGATGCCTTCCAGAAGTAAGCAGGAAAAACAGCATCCTGAAATACTGCCTGTTTTCACTGTGGTCATCCCGGTGTGGAGCTGTCAGGAGCTGCTGCTTCGCATTGTGGTCGCTACTGGCTCAGCAGGTGTGTCACTCATACACAAATACATTCTACACCGGACCAACTGCTTAGTGAGATGAACATGGCTATACACAAGGCCTGACACACCTGGCTTGCCACAACACACCACAATGAGTTACAGAAAATGACAACCTCATTAAGCTGTGACAGAATGACGCAGAACTCTTATCTATACCTGCAACGTGGTCGCCAAAGGCATGGAAGCACACCCCCTTACACTCGAGTGTTCTGCCTGTGTGCACATACTACAACACATGCATGCCAGGTGCCTGCGTACTTAGAAGAGGGTATCAGACCCCCTGGGACTGGGGTTACGCATGGCTGCGAGTTGGCAGGCCGCATGGATGCTGGGGGCTGAACTCAGGTACTCTGCAAGGATCCTAGCGGCTGAGCCATCTCTCCAGATTCCATTCTTTGACTTTTTAAAAAAACCCATGTCTATGTAGAGGCACGGATTGAACTGAGTGAAGTCTCTAAGGAAAGGGAAAAGACTCCTGATATTAGATATGTCTGTCAAAATGCAGAGCCAGAAACACTGACACAGAAAACGCTTCAAAGAGAGTATTATTTAAGAGTCAATCTAGAAAGTTCCAAAAAGTCTCAGGTAATGACAAAGGCAAACTCTGTATGTCCCTCCCTCACTGCGCCCTTTTTTTAAAAAGAGGATTTCTCATGATTTTTTTAAATCATCACATTATAAAAGAAAAGCCAACCCTGCATTTGATTCTCAGAAGATTGGGCAGGGCTGTCTTCAGTGTTCGCCATGCTCAGGCCTTACACCCAGAGTTTCTACTCCTTCCCTTGGAGTCAAAGCTTAGTCAGTGGTTCAGTTCACGCTGGGCCTTAACATGGATCAATAAACAAACATTCACGCTCCGTTAAAAAAAATAATCACAAATCTATTTTGTGAGAAATCATTGCAAATGTATATAGTCAGTTTTTAAAAATAAATCTCAAAAGGTCACAAATGGTTCCATGCTTTCAATTTCAATATATAAAAAGTACAAAAATTATAATTTTTAATCTGTTTGCATATAAAATCTTGTCAAAACATTAAATATAACTCTAAAAAAGTTTCTTTTTAATCACAGTTATTAAGTAGCTACTTGGCTAATATTAAAAAAAATAAAAAATAAAAAGACTTGGCACAAACACCATGAGAGCAAGGTTGCAGGGACAGAGCCCTGAGCCAGCATGTGAGTGTCTTATTCCTGAGTCCCAGCATGCACCAGGGCTGGAGTGCTGCCAAGGCTGCTGAGGAGACACTTCTGTCCTGATGCTCAAACCTAAATTCCAACAGCAACAGCGTTTCCAAATATGTGTCCTAAAGATTATTAATCTCATGAGATATGGTTTCCAGTCAGTAAGCCCTTGTATATGAGGTGTGCCTTTTAGGAGACCCACACTACATTCGCACCACTAAAGGCCGAGAAGCCTGCACGTTTGGCTCTGCGTCAACCACAGCCGGCTTAGAATTCCTTCAACAGCACCTTCTAGTCTCACATGGACAGCGCTTTAGGAAGCACTGACAGTGATGAGGCGGAGACCGAGCTTCAGGGCACCGGGACAGCAGCTAGTGCCTGGTGATGGGAAAGCATCACACACTGCTTACCGCTCCTAAGCAACAGTTTCCACAGTTCCAATGAAGGTCTTTGGTCAAGGCAAATGGCATTGATTCTTAGAGTCTTCCGGCCACGTACAGCACAGTGAGTGAGCTGCCAAGAGGAAGCTCTCCTCAGAGAATGTGGTTCTCCTTCCTTGTGTGGCGTGGTTTTCTCTGCAGCGCATGCTCTCTCCCCACCAGGCGGGTTCCGTCCAGCTGTAGTAGGGTCTTTGCTTTTTGCCCACTTTGCTGTTCAGAATGAAGTCAACTTGCAGGTAGACCGTCGGTCTGCAGGCTAAAGAGCTGCTCTTCCAAGAAGGCACCCCCAAGGCCATACTGCTTCTCATGTGTGCTGACTTCCTCTGGTGACAAGTGGCTGGCTCCAAGAACAAAGGCTGCAAACCTGAGAAAAGTGTGTTTTCAACAGTTAATTCTGTCACAGAGGCTTATCTGAAAGATGATGTGTGCCTCGCTACTTATTCCCTTTAACTGAATTTGACTCGTGTCAACTGAGGATGGTGGCACTGACACCTTGTACAGGAAGGGAATGGTGGTGTGACTCCTCTGCAGACAGCTATGCAGGGGAAAGTGGGAGTGTGGGCAGGTTTATGCACCAGGCAGGTGTGTACCCCATCATTCACTCTTCTCTTCCCCGTTCCTTGAGTGTAGTGTATTGTTCAGCCCTCTCTGCCAATGCCTCGCTCAGATCTGCATGATACCTCAGATCTCAGCAGCTCTTCGGCCAAGCCAGAGCGCCCAGGAAGCAGACCAGCCACAACTGTGCTATAAGATCTGACCAAAGGCAATGGCTGCTTCTCAGCAGAAATGCATGGCCCCCAAATACTGTGTGACTTTCAAATCACTCAGAACACGAGCTGTGGCCAGGGCAGGACTTACTTTTGAGGAGCCTGGAGTCTGGAGACAGCCAGCCAGGAAGGGAAGTCGGGCCTGCAGCAGGTGCGGCGCAGTTCCTCGAGGGCGCGGGCTGTTTCGGCCTCAGTTTGCTCCCTGTACTCATCATCACTGAGATACCTCAGCACCAGCGGCTCTGTGGTGAACCATGGCCTCATCTTCCTAAAACACATGACATCGGGCTGCCTGACTCCTGGCCAGTTCAATCCTTATGATACACAAAACTACACATCTTGACTTTCTGCGGTTCTTCTCTGACTAACATGGAAGGAATGGGAGCTTGGGCCTACTGTGCTTCCCAACTTCTCTGACCAGCCTGGTGGTGTCCTAAGGCCTTTTAGAGTCAATTTCTGACTGAGATGTTGATTATATTTTTTCAATGTTTTCTAATCAAGCAATTAGACAAAAACACCTGGCATCTTGCTTTGCCAGTCGATTATCTTTGGCACCAACAGAAGCAAGCTTTCATTATGTCCTTTTATGGAGACCAACAGGGACATCCATCACTCGCTGGCTTTGTGGGGTATCACTCCCACCTAGTGGCTGTACTCCTGATTAACTCGGCACACAAAAGAACCCCCTCCCCCCCACTCCCCACCCCCCTGCCCCAAAGGTCTGTAATGGCAGAGAACTTGCATTAGCTCTTCTTTGGCTACATATACACTAAAAAGCCAGAAACTAGATTTTCTCTCCCAGTCAGAACAGGGATACGTATGATAATAATATAGCAATCTGTACTTTAGGAATTAAAGATGCCAATAAAGACATATTCCTGATAAGGTTTTAAGTAACACTTGTGCTACATTCATCAGTGAATCTTAAAAAATGTTTGCAAGTAACTTCAAATATAACTTTAGTAGAGCTCTTCCAGGGTTTAAACACACACACACACACACACACACACACACACACACACACACACACACACACACACACACACACGAGGGCTGAGATCTTAAAGATCTTTTATTTTTTTAGGGCTGGTCTAATGGTTGATGAACTGGGTTGAAGAACCAGTGCCATTGCTTCTGGCTCCTTTTCTGAACACCTAGCCAGGTTCCCTACAAGAAAAACCCAGGTTCTGACCTAGAAAACTGGAGCCCAACCGGGTTGAGGACTCACTCACTGCCTGAGCTTAGCCAGTGCCCTCCCAGTTCTGCATCACTGTGTCACATGAAAAGGACAGCAGTGTCATTGCCTTATATGTCACTGTATAGAAAAAGTGGGATATTTATACAAATTGCTCAGCAGTATAGAAAAATAGCTATGATATATTTTAACATATATGTAGACGGCACTTTGAAAACTAGAAAGTGTGATACATAAGTCAAAACATTCTCTGGTTTATTATTTAGCTTATAGATTGCTACTTTGGTCCTATGATTTCATATAATTATTACTTAGCAAAATTTAAAGGAGACCGCATAGCAATACATATAGATGATTACAGATTGCCCCACAGATACATAATGGCGCCACAGGGCAAATGAAGAGACACGCTTGCTACCGGCAAGGCAGATGGGTAGCTAAGGGAAGGAGCCTGGCAAAGAGGGTGTGCAGTAGGCAGCCTCATCCTGGTGGAGGGGCCTCTGGTAATTCCAGATGATGGCAAAGAGAGAAGCCGCTTGGTCTCAATGCCTCCCATGTGTACTGCTACCTTTTAGCCTGTCACTACCTTCACTGTCACTGACCCCTTTTCTCCAGTGATGCGGCCATACGTGCAGCCAACAGATCCATAAACTACCTGTCACCATGGAGTGTCCTTCCTCATAGCCATTTACCAAATGTCTATTAAGTCCCCTTACCAGCCTTAATCTCACTCTCCTCACTCTCAAGTGCCTGCCTAGACCCCAAGGGTGTCTAAGAATGTCATCTACTGCAGGAGCCTCCTCCCTGTTTAACAACCGTGCTGCTAGAAAGCAGAGACGTCTACCCTACCAGCCAAAGATTACCCGCCTCTAGCTTGATTTTTGTCTGTCAGGTCTATTTTTTATTTTTCATTAGATTAACTGCCAACATTTATACTGCAAGGATTACATTTGAATTCCAGTCTACATTTGCAGCTCTGCTGGAATATCAGATCTGAAAGCAGGATCTGGCACGCAGCACCAATCAGCTCCTGCTGGTTTTAACTGCTGGACGCAGTACAGACTTTCCCATAGTTCTAATGGCTGCCCACTGCCTCACTAATGCCTGAGCCCAAACTTTCGGATTTATACATTCTGTCTAGGGAGGCATCAGAGAGAACTAATGGAAATGCAAACTGGCTAGACCCCCACCAGCTCCCACACGCAGAACCAGGCTAGACTCCTCAGTGCAGCTTGTGGCACTAACCCTGTGGCACTGCCCCACGCAGTTCCACCAGAGCACAGCTCAGTCACTGCACTGAGAGCACCGTTGCCTGATGACACACTACATGAAGCCTTTTCTCTCACAGGAAAGCACTCCACGTTGGTTCAAGGGCTACTCTGGGCCATTAGTTAACATTCAACCCAGGAATGTTATTCCTGGACTAACACCACTTTAGCCCCTGGGCAAGCTTTGTTCTCATACTTAAAGGATATAGAAGTCTGGGGGCAGGAAAGATGGCTTAGTGGCTAAGAATGCCAACTGCTCCTGCAGAGGCTGCAGTATGGGCTCACAAATGCCCGTAATTCCAGCTCCACAGGATCTAATGCCCTCTTCTGGACATTCTGGATACCCATAAATATAAGGCAGGTGTGTACGTGTGTGTGTACATGCGTACACACACACACACACCACATCTTTTTTTTTTTTGAGGCAGCAGATATATAAATGCATGCCCATGTTCCACAATGCACCTCAAGGGCAGGACCCTATCCATCTGTGTGTCTGACACAATTGCCTACTCTAAGGAAATAACAGAAGTGATCTTTTCTTTCTTTAGTAGAGGCTTAAGCCTTAATTCAAAACCTAAAACAAAGCCAGCCCATAATAAGAATGAATTGAATAACTGCTTCCAATCATTTATAATTCATCTTCCCCCAGTTCTTATCTCACGAGCACTATTAATATCACTATAGCAATACTGACTCCAGTAAAAAGAAATGTCTGATAAAAGTAAAGGTTTATGCAACCCAGAGCCCAAGCAATTTGGCACTGATTTTAGGGAGCTCTAACTATGGAGTAATTGGTGTTACAATGCAACGGAAACGGAAGCAAATGCTTAGAGATGTCTTTCCTCTTATTCTTTCAGAGTGAGGCCTCCAGATTAAACTTAAGTATGGGCCGGGCGGTGACGGTGCACACCTTTAATCCCAGCACTCGGGAGGCAGAGGCAGGCGGATCTCTGTGAGTTCGAGGCCAGCCTAGTCTACAGACTGAGTTCCAGGACAGCCAAGGCTACACAAAAAACCCTGTCTTGAAACACCAAAAACAAACACACAAACAACAACAAACATAATTACTTGTAAGATGTAGCCATCTCTCAAACAGTCAATAAAACCAGAACTCAAAATGTTAGCTGTGGTAGACATAGAAAAGATACCCACCGCCTCAGATAGCCGAGTGCTCTGAGTGGATAGTGCAAACCCCCGGAAAGCAGGAGGAGCGTCGCAGCAGCACAGGCAAACTGAGGCACGGCCACACCACTGTAGACCAGAGCCAGGGAGAGCAACCGCAGCATCCACATCAGAAGGCCTCTGCTCCCGTCATCAGTGAGAGGCCCATGACTGTAACAGGCGGCAAAGCTGAAGAGTCCGACAACCAAGACGTAGCCTGGACACACAGAGGAAGGGCCACAATTTAAGCCTCAACTTGAAAACCGATGTGGAAAACCCGGCAGAGCCGTGACTGAAAAAAGAACATCTACCAGAAAACTTTAAACTAAAAAAGTAAGAAAACTAACAAAGAACGTTTCCTTTTCCCAGTGAAGTTTGAAAAAGCGTCTTCAGCTCACTAGTCCTAGTGCTTGAGCACTTACTGTACAAGGGCTGTGGCTGGCCTTTAAAGTCATATTATTTATTATTATTATTATTATTATTATTATTATTATTATTATTATTATT
>CAJRSG010002426.1:2810922-2824543 GCA_907169655.1 Acomys percivali | reverse complement strand
TTATTATTATTATTATTATTATTATTATTATTATTATTATTATTATTATTTATTATTATTAGTAGTAGTAGTAGTAGCAGCAGTCGTCGTCATCCATGTGCGTCCATGTCCACATACAAGGGCCAGAAGAAGAAATCAGATACCTTGGAAATGGATGACAGGCAGTGACAAGCTAACCAGTCTAGGGGCTGAAAACTAAACTCGAGGCCTCAGGAAAAGCAGCAAGTACTCTAAACCACTGCACTATCTCTCCAGCCTGACAGGCTGATTTTTGTTATAATGTAAGATACACACTCATAAGTATGTATGATAATCTATTTTTAAGCCCAGTGTCCATGGTGGACAAATGGTTTCATGACTGCTTTAGTAAGCTACACTTTGCTACAAACACTATTTTTCATTTTTACCTTCCAGTCACTCAAGGAGAATATAGTTTTATAGAGGACCAATCAGGTGGCTACCCGATGCTAGGCACCCCCAGTCCATCATTACCAACGATGTGACCATCTGATACTTTGTTCCCAGTGCTAGCAGATGGTAAGTGTACATCGCTTCTAATGTTTCCCATCATAAGAGCTAAATTTGTCTCTAAGCAAACCTTGAGGTTCAATTTCTTATTTACAGTAGATAGAGAGGAGAAATACACAAGCCATAAAACAGGGCACGAGAGGGAGGCAGAGAGGGAACTACCACAGGACATGGTATCGGGCTTCTCCAGCACACCTTTGTGAGGCATTGCGAGTTGCCTGGCCTCCTGGCCACCTGGCTGCTTCAGCACAACATGCAGGTTATACAGACAACCAACACGGGTAACTCGAAATCTCAGTATGACCTGGGCGATAGGTGATGCTATGCAATTGTTAGTCTTTAACATCTACTGGTGAAGTTGGGTGTAGCTCAGCAGAACAGCAGATGCTGAGCACGCGCGAGGCCCCAGGGCCACCCAACCCCTAGAGTAGACAACTGTAATAAATAGTTATACAGAAAAATGCTCTTGGTTTTGGAGACAAAGAGTAAAGTTATAGGAATATTCCATGTTATGAGTAAATTATACTTTAATAGGAAGACGGGCTAAAAATAAAGTCTTCAAGAATAAATTGCTTTTTTTTTTTTTTCAGCAACATTGCCCTTATATGTGAAATCTCATGTTAATAGGTCTCCATTTCTCATTATTACCCAACACAATGAAAGAATTTTTGTAACACAGAACAAGAGAATTAATGGAGTTTTTAATCCTCTCTTTCTGAAGAGTCAAGTTTTCATTAGTTGCAATTTCCACATAATTTCTTTACATACAGAGTACATAAAGGAAACGGCGAGCTGGGGCGAGCCACCCTTTAGGCAGGCTTTTCTACCACGGCTGACATGCAGTTAAAGCCCAGCTGCAGTTCTCAAGCATTTACTCTCTTGATGATCTGTACAGGAAACTAAGGAAGGTTATAAAGGAAAAAGATTTAAAATGGGTCTAAATGAAGTACAGCACCCACTATGGAAAGGAAATGTTATTTTTAAAGCACTTTGCCTTATTATATCAAATGAAATGTGTGGAGAGAAACATTAGCCAGAAGCGCTCTGCTCGCACTTTTCAGTCTAACCGGTGACAGCAGGGTCTCTGTGTATTTACCTACCTAATACATACATTCTGTTTTCACACCACAGCCACTTCAGGTCTTCCATCAGCTGGCACAAAACATAAACTGAAGCAAACCAACAACCAACCATTAGCGCCCCAAACGTGCTATACTGTGTGCGGAAGAAAATAAATGACACAATATATACATATATTGGTTCATTCGATCTCATAAAAATAGAAGCAAACAAACAAATTCTTTGTGCTAGAAATGTCTAAATCAAGTCTCCGTCATGTACTTATCTAATATTCCCTGCATCTCACTGTTCAAGGCATGGTCTTTCAGAGGGGGAGAGACATTTTCACATAGAAGTTTAATAGCAGGCATGTAGGGTCAGGTCCCACTGCCAGACCAGAATTGACATTTTAACAAGCCCCCCTGGGTATCTAGCATGTACATCAGACTTGGAGAGCGCTACTACTAAAAAGTTATCTCAAAATAATGTCGGTATTTAGAGCTTTACTCAGAGCAACCATAAAGTCACCATCATGAATTAATATTTATTTATCCTTTGGGACATTATTTCATTGAAGGTGTAGAGTAGAGCCAACAAAGACAAAAAAAGCTGGATGTAGCACAACTGTTATATAAACCTCCGAAGTCTTGGGGTCATTCTGCCAAGATACACTTCACAAAAAGGTCACAAAAATGTCACCAAACTTAATATAATCCTATACATTGCTAATGAATAGATATATTTGAAGGTCGATTTATATAGCAGGGAAGCATAGATGGGCTTAGCAAGTGTCATATGGATTAATTTTGATTAATTTTTCATATCTGTAAACTTTTAGATCCCACCCTGCACTTATTTGCATACAGAATACCTACCTTTGGAATGTGTCTCTTAGTCATCAGAAGGACAAAGACCGGTGTCATTACAACGCCTAACACGGTACCCGAAGAGTAATAGAAAACAGAGCTTCTGTCAAGACAGAAAAAAGCCACATAAGCACCAAGCAGCACTTCAGCAATAAAAACAGAAAATAAATTCAGAATGCTCAATGTGGCAACAGCAGCCAGTAGGGAATATTAAGAAAAGCTCAAGAGAAAAACCTTGCTCACAGCCCATATATGTAAAATTGAAATGGGCACTCGAAATTTCAGTAAGTAGACTGCTGTGGCATGTCCACAGTAACTTCTGTCTTCCAACAAGTCCTATGTTTCTGTCACATGGCAAACACTCTCCTGAGAGCTTTCCATGAATTCCCAGGTGCCCACGGGTAAGCCTTACAGAGGAGAAAACTGAGATATGAAGAAGAAAACTGACTATTACAAGCAAGTTGGCTGCTGGAGGATTCAGGGCAGCAGCCCAGAGCATCAGCACGCAGGACCAGGGTTCTAGGCTCTCCTCTGTCTCTACACATGCAGCTTCCAGTCAGGAAAGCTAGCAGGCACACTACACACACCTGACCAAACTACAGGAGAAGTTCCCACGAAGTGAACAGCGGTAGGAAGAATGATGCCGGAAAGTGGGCATCCAGTGAGCACTGGGAAGAGGGTGGGTACAGGAAACACAGTATCAGGGTGACAGCCAGTATCTGTCATGTCCAGTACCCTGCACAAGGCCCGCCGATCTAGGAGGCAAGCCTAAGGCAACAGTGGCAAGCACGTGGTGTCAGAGAACATGAACACAAACCTCAGCACTCATGAGAACAGGTTGAGGGAGGATGGGTGTGGGTTCTATAATCAACAAAGAACACTAGTGCCCAGTTCATATATGCACATATGTGAATTAATGTAAGCAAAGGTAACCTGCGCCATATGCAGCTCTGTTATTGGTCACTGCTGTCTTTGAAGTTGATTCAAACGCTGACTTCAGACCTATCGCTTATCTGTAAGTCCTACGAGAACCACAGATGCACAGTGGTGTGTAAATATTTAGCTCAGAGTCACAAACAACCTATACACTTTTAAAACAGAACACTACAAATATAAAAATCTGGCACTTACTGGCTCAAGGTCTTGGCATAAATGAAAAGGAAAATGCCCGTCACAAACACAAGGAAGAGTTTGAAATCCACAGCTGGAAAAAAAAACACACACACACATACACAACAGATGTTTTCTTTTGTGTCAGTATATAAAATTGCAGAAAGAACAGGCAAGGCAAATCATTGGAAAACCAGTCAATTATAGTGAAAACAGACTTACCTTTTCTATTCACGCTTACTACGTAGGTAAATATCCTCCCAACAGGCTTTACAGAGAAGCATACAGTTTCCCCATATGGACTGAAGACCATGGTCGTTTCGTTAGACTCCTCTGGTGCCCAAAAGTTATGAATCACACATCTGATAAACGATAGGACCGTTTCTGGGTGCTGGCACTTATGACTTCCTGTGATATATACTATGTTGAGCAGGCCTGGACTGGAAACTGTTACCTACGAAACCAGAACAGACCAATGCAGGCAGAGTCAGAACCTTCCCCTTGGATCTTCAAGAAATAAGCAGAAGAGTAAGAAGCCAGGACACCCCAACACACAGGAACCCATACGCATTTAGTTCACAGATACTTTGCGGAGTGGATGTTTTGCTAGGTGTGCTGGTGCACATGGCTGTAGTCCCAACACTTGAGTGACACAATGATCGCAGCTTACAGGTCAAGCTGCTAGCAACATGGACGTGCTGGAGACCTTAGTCTTGGAAGCCTTCTGTGTAAACGTCTGACTCAAGGAGGTGTTTACAGAGGCTGGGAGACCTGCAGGCTGCAGACATCAACTTTAAGAAAGAATTTTATTGTTGTGAGAAGCAGAAGAGCTAGAGGGAAAATGGAGTCCCTAGAATTCTGACACTTTACAGATGGGGAAGTGTTCCTGTTATTTGTTTGTAGGAATCATGTCGTGGACAGGGTCAGGCTGGTGGAGCAGGCAAGGGTGGGTGTGATTCAGGGCGGTCAAGGACTCAGACAAACAAACATCCTCCACGGCAGGGAGCAGAGCATGTGCCTGCAGGTGCTGAGAGAAGAGCTAGTCCATACTCACTTCTGATGTTTTTCTTTGTCCTTTTCTACATGACTTCAATCTCTACTTTTTACATTTCTTTTTCCCCTTTTTAAATTATTTTTATTTTTAATTTGTTCACTTTACATCCCAATTGTAGTCCCTTCCCTCATCTCCTCCCAGTCCTACCTTCCCTCCCTCCGTCTTCCCTCCTCCCCCCTCCAGTCCTCAGAAAGGGGGAGCCCTCCTCCACTATCATCTGACCCAGCCTATCAACTCTCATCTGGATTGCCTGCATCCTCTTCCTCTGTGGCCTGGCAAGGCTGCCCCACTAAGGGGAAGTGATCAACAAGTGTGCATCAGGGTCCATGTCAGAGGCAGCCCCTACCCCCATATGACGGGACCCACAAGGAGACTGCTGCCTACTGGCTACGTCTGAGCAGAGGGTCACGGTCCTCGGTTGTTGCTTCAGTTTCTGCAGCAGCCCCACCCCAGACCAGCTTTGTTGGCTCCTTGTGGTGCTCCTGTCCCCTCCAGGTCCTCCTACTCCCCAACTCTTCCATAAGACTCCCTGTGCTCTACCCCAAAGTTTGGCTGTGAGTCTCAGCATCTGCTTCGACCCCCTTCCCCACTGGGTGGAGTCTTTCCGAGGACCTCTCCTTCTCTTCAACCACTTCCAGTGTCTATTCTACTTTTTACATTTCTTTATATTGAAAATAATTTTTTCTCACGCAATACAATCTGACCATGGTTGCCCCTATCCCAAGTTCTCCCAGATCCTCCCCACCCACCCAAATCCTCATGCACTTTATTCTCTCATAAGAAGACAGGCATCTAAAATGAATAAGAAAATAATAAAAACAAACAGAAAAAAGTACCCAAAGAAAAAGCACAGAAGACAGGTATAGACACAGAAACACACATTCACACACAAATATCCCATAAAAACACAAAACCAAAAAGACCTGTAAAAAAAAAATAAATAACTGCAGAACTATCGTGGAGTTCATTTGGTGTTGCTCACCTACTGCCTGACCTTAAGTGTGGTTTGTATATCCAGTAAGCCTTTGCTGGAGAAAGCTAAATTTTCTTTTACGAACAGTTGTCAATTGGAGAAGAAGATTCTCGGCTTGTGTCCGCTTCCCTTCTGTGTTGGGGCCCCACGTGGCTTGGACTGTACAGGCCATGGGCAGGCAGCTACATTCTCTGTGAGTTCATTTGCCCATTGGCCCTGCTGTGTTAGAAGGCCTCGTTTTCTTGGTGTGTTTCATCCCTAACGGCTCTTACGATCTTTCTGCTTCCTCTTCCTTGGAGGATTTCTGCCCCCACCCACCTCCAATTTTCAATGAAGTGGAAAGATCATCAGCCAGAAATGAAGATAGGGAAGAGCTGCTGGGAGCTATGGAGTCATTTGTTAAAGAGTAGAATAAATAAATAGGAATGTGGGGTATGAATTACTGCAGCTTTCATGTCCCAAAAGCTCCATGGCAAAAATGTCCAAGATGCTGGGCATGGTGGCACAAGAAACCACATGAGCCTTAAACACCTTACTCTGTAGGCTAGGGTACAAGTCGACACCACGTCCTGGGATGAGGTCAGCCTATAGTATTCCTTCTGCAGTCAACATTTTGGACAATTCACTATACCAAAGTCTTTCTGAGATGTCACATTCTCAGGGAGAACTATTCACATCACTTTTTATTACTGGCTCTGTGTTCACTTTAGATCAGTGGTCCTCAACCTTCCTGTCCTGGCTGGTTTTGTGTGTCAACGTGACACAAGCTAGGGTCGTCAGAGAGGAAGTCGCCTGACATGAAAAAAATGTCTCTCTGAGATCCAGTTCTACGGCATTTTCTTAATCAGTGATCACTGGGGGAAGGGCCCAGCCCATGGTGGGTGATGCCATCCCTGGCTGGTAGTCCTGGGTGCTATAAGAAAGCAGGCTGAGCAAGCCATGGGGCAGCAAACCAGTAAGCAGCACTCCTCCATGGCCTCTGCATCAGGCCCTGCCTCCAGGTTCCTTCATGTTTGTGTTCCTGTCCTGACTTCTTTCAATAATGAAGAACAGCATGGACCTGTAAGCTGCATAACCCTTTTCTCCCCAGCTTGCTTTTTGGTCATGGTTTTTCATCACAGTAATAGCAACCACAACTAAGATACTTCCTAATGCTGATATCTCATGTTGCAGTGATCCCCAATCATAAAATTATTTTTGTCACTACTTCATAACTTAATTTTGCTACTATTATAATAATGTAAATGTCTGTGTTTTCTGATGGGTTTTGGTGACCCCTAAAGGGGTTGCAATCCACAGGTTGAGAACCACTGACTTAGATAGTATATTTATTAGGAATGGTCAGGGCAGGACATGGGTAGATATAAAGAGGAATTAATGTCCTCTCCCACATAACTCCTCAGGCGACTGTATCTATTATCCTGATAGATCAGCTATATGCCATATATAATGTCATTTTAAATCTCAAAGTGGTGCATTTTAATTCCACACTCTTACGACATGATTAAAAGAACAGGTCCTGACCTGCACAGTTGACCATACATGCATCCACTCTATCTGTGAGTTTTGATTGTAGCAGTAACAGTCTGACACGGGCGTTTTAATTAAGTCTGTTTCCTTCATAGATTTACATCTTGGAACTGAAAGATAAAAATAAAATAAAATAAAATAAATGGGTTTCCTAAGTATTTAATTATCCAGAATCTTTTTTTTAATGTGTTCAAAAGATTTTCATAGCTTTGAGTATCTTATAACCAAAAATTCTTATACATAGTGATTATAGTCCTTCCCAACGTAGCAGGTGTCTGTCACATCCGGAGTCAGTACTCTTATGTCACCTGATGACGTAATACATACACAGAAAACAGCTGGTCCTAAAGTACACAGCAAGAGTTAAGGGAAGCTTCCTAGAAGAGGCTCAAGAATAAAGTACAAGAGTAAGGCAGTATCAGAAGTGAGAGGTGCCAACTGGGAGCATTATTAAGATGAGCAAAGTCATGGCGGCTCAGCTCAGGGACGTCAGTAGCACTGGTGAGGAAGCAAGGCTGGAGCAAACAGATGTAAGGCTGCAGCTGGAGGTAAACACTGGCTTCACCCTGAAAGCAGAGCACAGAAGGACTTCAGGTAAGTAGCAAGGGCTCAGTAGGAAACAGATGACATTAAAAAGGGCTCAACTCAGCTGCCTCGTAAACTGTGGGCAGGCTAGGCACCAGGTCCCAGACAGAGGCACCCACAACAGGATGAAGCTTCTATCACCTCCAGGTCCCAAGGCAAAGAGAGGAAGGACCTGATTACTTAGGCTATGAACGAAGGAGGGAAGAAGAACAGATTCCAGAGCTTGTAGGAAGACAAACCAGCACAGTCCAGAGCTTCAGCGGATGAGAGAGATGGAGCTGGGAAGGTTTCTGGTGAACAGAGAGATGGCGAGGCACCTACCAGCTCAGAAGTGCTAATGTAAATGTCAATTTGTGAGAAGAATAGGAGATGAGCTCAGTTCTGGACAGACAAGCACACACAGGTTTCCCTGATGGTTCTAAAGATGATTGATAGTTCTAGAGACAAGAAGACATTTGGCTGGAGCTGGATATGGACATGTGAGTACTATCGTGCGCACAAGCAGCATTCATGTAGTAATGTGATAAATGCTACAGAAGAGTTAAGACTGTGGGTCATTTTTCTTCTGAGGCTGCTGCTGTGTTTGAATTTGTACTAAGTAAGTTCTTTGGAACCCAGGACAGTGCGTCAAAGAGGAAACACCCTTGAGGAATAGGAATATGGGGCCTGGGTATGCAGAGAAACAAGCCCTCTGCCCATTCACAGTGCAGGGAGGACGTCTGCAGGCAACCCTGAAATAAAGTCGGAACATGCTGTTATAATGGACTAAGTAACCAGTAGCTACTAGTTGATCATTACACCTGTGTGGAGAGTAACACTGACTAAGTTCTACTGGTATCTGCCCTGGCCTGAAATATCTGTTGTGACAGGCTGAAGCAAGGACAGGCACAGTTCTATTTCCTGAAACAGCTGAACCGAAGTGACAGCTTGGTTACATAATGGCCCAGGATGTTCTATTGTGACACATGAATTCTTTCATTTTTTCCCCCTCTTATCATAGTTATCAAACACATATGCTTTTAAATTTATCAACAGAGCCTGAGCTGAAAATACAAGAATCTAGGTCAAGAGCCAGGTTTCAAAGCACTTGGGGGAATCTTTGTTAAACACAGAGTAGCAAAAATTAAAAATACATTCCTCCATGGTATACTTATACATCTGAACCCAAAGAAGGTAGCGTGACCGATGCTATGAACACATAAGACAGCCAAGGTGGAGCCATTCTTGGGCACACCTGAGATACACGCAGCTCAAGGCCAAGGGCAGCATGCCCAAAGCAAGCAGTCTTGGGACATCTAATACTGGCAGTTAGCCAGAGAAAAGAAGGAGGGCACCGAACGTGACGTAAAAGCCGAAAGTGCTTGAGCAGATGCTTGAATACAGTGACACACCTGGGAAGTCCTACCTGTTCAGCCACAGAACAAGGGATGGAAAGTCTTGGGCCTGGCCTTCCCACATCACATACTCTTTCCCTCGCGCAAGGTCGCTGAACTGGAGCTAAATTGGGCAGCTACACCTGAAAACTCTCAACAGTGAACCCGTGATAAGGGATCCATTTACCACTGGGAAAGAGCATGCCCCAGGAGGAAAGGAGGACATGGGGCCACAGGTTCACAGCCTCAGTGTGCCAGAACTCCGTACAAATGTTCACTGGCAGTTTGGCATTTCGTCACCAGGTATGCTTCATGCTAAAGGCACTTTTCTTAGAGATGCCAAGGGTTCTGCCAACTCCTCCCCTGGTGAGCCCCATTATTTAAGGGCTGAACTAACTCATACAGAAACCTTAAATCTTTGTGTCTGTGGTCCACAGGAAGCATCTTCTTGTGAGGACTGAATTTGTAAACAAAGACTACCATCAAACAAAGGCTTCCATGGGGTCCCAAGCCTGTCTGCTATATCACTGGGATACTTGCAGCTCTTAAAAGCGAGACAGTGTATGCATGTATAGGGCTATAGCACAGCTGTGGGAACAAACGCTTCTGTTATGCAAGTCATGTTCAGTGTGCACTTAAGATTACTCTAACGGCCTCAAGGAAGTTCTATCTACTTCCAAAACCACCCCCATGATTCCCTCTACAACCGTTCTTCAGTCAAGCACACAGATCGTCTAAAAGCATCACTCAGGGTCCATTACATTGCTCTAATGACTTCCAGTACCACCATGACAAAATCTATTCTCCTTTAGAAAGGCCCGAGTGCCTTTCTGACTTCCTCTTCCTCTCTTGCTTGATGGCTCCAGCCATATCAACGCACCAACCCTCCTCCAAGTACCAGCTTACTTCCGCTTCAGGTCTCCTTGAACGCAGCTATCTTCGCCCCAATCCTGGCAGGGCTTACACCGTCAAGAGCCGTCCTGTTTGCCCGGCTGTCACCTTCTCTGGAAGGCCGTCGTTGAGCTGTGCCTGAACACGTACACCCAACTACACTCACCTACTTCATGCCGACTACACAGTCTTCATCTTACACATGCACTTCTTATCTTACCGTCTTTCTGTATCCCGCAGCATTCAAGTGCTTGTCTTAGGAATGTGTGTTGCATTCTAAGAGGATTAGGGGATTACCTGGGCAAGTGTAGTCCAGCCAGAGAAAGCCAAACCAATTTCTCTGAAGAACTGTTAACACTAGAGGAGATGCGCTGGGCACTCCCCTTAACGCCTGGGAGCAGTGTCACCCCGTGTTCAGCCTGCCCCATGGCATCGATTCCAGAGCCCACACGGAAGGGAGCCAAGTGTGAAGTCACAGCTGCACCCCTTTCCACTCTGTCACCAGTGTGCCCTTAACTAGAGGGTAACTGGCCACACTTTACAGCCTCTGGCTAAGGACCATTCTTCTTGCTCCTCCCCAGATTCAAGAGGCAAAGAGGTGGTCAGAATCTTGGTTTTGACATCAGTGTGTACATAAGACACTTCCTGGTTAGAACTTGTTCTGGATTACCCCTCAGCTTTCAACAGATTAAGAGACATACAGATGGAATTAGTCACGTACATTGCCAAAGGCCTCGAGTCAGGTTTATGCAAACCAGTGAGACAGAGCTCTCAGTGAACTTTAAATAGCATTCAGCTAAAGTAGTGCAGGAACCACAGTGCCACCCGCTCCCCTTCCATGAGTTTACTTTCTACTGTAAGTTACCTTGGGTCAACATGTGAGCCAAAATTATTAAATAGAAATTTCCAGAAATAATTCATAAGCTTCAAGTTACTGCTGAGTATACTGTTAGCGTTGCTGTCTTGTTAGTCATTGTGACTCCTTAGCTGTCCTAATTGATACAGGGCTCCAGAGAGGGAAAATGACATACATGGGGCTCCGCACTCTGTATTTTCACTCATCGACACAGGTCTCAGAATATGTCCCTTGTGGCAAGGGAGCATTACTGTACACATTAAAAAAAAAAAAAAAAAAAAAAAAGGCCTCACATCATTTGCTTTGTTTTGTTTTTCAAGACAGGGTTTCTCTGTGTAGCCTTGGCTGTCCAGGACACTCTTTGTAGACCAGGCTGACCTCGAATTTGCAGCGATCCACCTGCCTCTGCCTCCCGAGTGCTGGGATGAAAGGCATGCGCCACCACGCCCGGCTCATTACCTGCTTTGTTTAGCAGTCAAAAATGAATGAGTCCTTTAATGCTTTCTTGTTTATTAGCTTCCTTAACGCTTAAGCTTTTCCAGTAGCAGCAGCAGCCAATCAGGCGGTCCCCACAGTGTCACTGAACATAGCAGGACAGTTGTCACCTCCTGCGTGCATTTCAAGACAATCCGGAATGGCAAGGTGGGAGTCGCCATTTCTCTCAGCTCTGGACTAGAGTTGTGTCAACTCGTCCGTTTCTTACACTTCTCAGGCAGGGAAGTCCTGGTGACCACTTCCATGAGTCTTTAATGCAACAGAGGACAGCTAAGCAACTTCCTCGACCTGGGAGGTGGAGGCAGGATTGCTGTACATTCACGGTCAGCCTGGTCTCTATAAAAAGCTCCAGGTCAGCTAGGGCTGTACGGTGACCGTATACCTCAACAACAACAAAACCTATTAAAACTGGGTTCCTTGAAGCAAATAAAAGGACAGGAAAATATGCAAACAATCTCGTTTTACTGATGAGAAAACTCTGGTCTGTAAAGAGTGCCTGCCTGGCCCTGGGGGAGACAACTACAGGCTGAGTCCAACAATTCCACTCAGGCGCAGGCCTCTGAGTGTCCTGCTCTGTAACTACTTCTAATTGGCTGCTGCCAGGCCAGGAGCCTTCCTCCTCAAACTGTGTTTTGTATTTTCCCAAGTGTCTTGTATTTACTACTCTTTGTTCCCTAGCCTGTAAGATGGGCATATATGGATAATAAGACAAGGGGATGAAAGCAATTCATTTTTGCACAGTACAAAGTAATTACTCAACAAACCCGTGTAATCAGAAGCTAATAACTGCTTACTCAACATCCATTCTGTCTTTGAGTCTCAGACACTCTACTGATTTTGTTGGTGTGGGGAGATTATCCAATTAAAAGACTACATCTTGATGGCCTCCCTTGAGTCAATAGGTGACCAATGTAATGGAGAATGCAAACAAGCAATTGCTGAGCTTTTATTGCCCAGTAGTAAAATGAAGACTGAGTTTTGCAGCTAGGGCTTTCTAAGCCAGGATCTTAAGCACCCAGACTGAGCAGCTCAGAGCTGCTTCCTAAGCAACCAGGTTCGGGCATCAACAGTGTTTTGCATAGCAACAGCAGCCAATCAGAAACAGAATTCCCGGTTCATACTAAAGCTTTTATCCTTCTCTAGCCTTCAATTTCATGAGATTTCTGGAGACGGATAAAATAAGGTTTCAGACGTAAACTGGTGACAAGGGGCCAGCTGTGCCGGGGTGTGATCCTGAACAAATCAAAACGGGAGGTACCCGGATGCCCACAGTCGGGGGCGGGGCCTGGCCGCGCCCACGCGTGACCCTGCCGCCCGTGAGGGAGGCCCCCTGCCTGGAGCCGGGGTTACCTGACATCGCCGCCTCCTCCTCCTGCACCGCGCCCGCGGGCAGCGTGACCAGAGGCGCCATCCAGAGCACCAACCACCACAGCCGGGGCGGCATCGCGGCCAGAGCAGCGGAAATGGCGCAGCTCGCCTTGGGCGGGAAAGCGGGGCGAAGGGGGCGGAGCCTGCAGCGGCCCTGCCCCTCCGTGGCCCGCCGTTCTGCTCTCCCTGTGGCCTCCAGGGGGCGCTCGCCCGCCTTCCCGCTTCCGGCTCCCGCGCCGGCGTGGAGGGGCCCGAAGCACGCAGAGTGGGCGGGCAGCATCGCAAACACGCCTGGCCCGGGCAGGCTCAGTTCCCGGAGCACCGTGCTGGCCACCCAGGAAGGGCCTCTCGGAAATCAGATCAGCAAGCCCCACTTAAGTAAAAGCCAGTTTCTTTTCATTCCTCTTTCCTCTCTCTTCCTTTTCTGAAAACAACAACACACACTGGAAATTCCGATGCTTAAATAACTGCCATGTCTAAGCACCTTTCAAAAAACACAAGGGTTATGAAAGTTCACTATTAATATAGTATCGCTTTCAAAAGAGATTTGGAGGCTGGAGAGATGGTTCATTGGGTAAGGGCGCTTACTGCTCTCCCAGAGGACCCTTGTTCAGTTGCCAGCACCCACATGGCAGCAGCCCACAACCATAAGTAGCTGCCGTTGCGGGGGATCCGGTGCCCTCTTCTGGCTTCTGCAGGCATTTGGTACACAGACTTTCACTCATTTCCAACAGGACAGAAGGGTGTGGTAGGAGACGACTGTAATCCCACCACTCGAGAGAGTAAATCAGGTAAGTAAACCTCGGTGACATAGGGAACACAAAGCTAGCCTGGCTACTGGAGACCTTTATTCAACCTCCTCCCAACTCCCACTCCTGTCCCAACACACACACACACACACACACACACACACACACACACACACACACACAC
>CAJRSG010002426.1:2795637-2810912 GCA_907169655.1 Acomys percivali | reverse complement strand
CACACACACACACACACACACACACACACACACACACACACACACACCTGGAGGAAGAAGTTGTGTTCTTTTCTCTCAGTCCACTCTTCCACTGACAGCCCTAAGCTCAATGTAATGTAAATCTTTAAATAGCTCAGCATCATTTTTCTTAAAGGTCTAAATAGGATAGATTGTCTTTGAGTTATATAAAGGTTTTAGCCATATACCCCATATGTGTGTATATCATATGTGCCTTTAAAACTTCAGAATTTTCTTTTCATGAACTGACTGGGGAGGTGACTTTTAAAATAAATCCATCAATACTTGAATTCTGGCACATCTGTCCTTGAACAAATGTTTTCTCAAATTCCTTTGGTATGCCTCTTGCAAGATAGCTTTTTGCTGTAATTCCATTCGTTCTGGTTTGGTTAATTTGGGAGAGTGCTAAGGAAAGCACATCTCCAGCTGACTAAGGTACTTCCCTGCAGGTGTCTCCAGTAGATAGAGAGCAGCAGAGAGGTGCTGTGAACAGTGCTGCGCATGTGTACTGGATCTTTGCTCAGTTTCAAAGGAACTTTTCTGAGGCCTGATATGGGGGTGGGAGTTCAAGGCCAATGAGGAGGAGGAAGAAGGGGAGGAAGAGGAAGAAGAAGAGGAGGAGGAAGAAGGGGAGGAAGAGGAAGAAGAAGAGGAGGAGGAAGAGGAGAGTAATTTTATAGTACTTTATAGATTTTGGATATCAACCCTATCAGGTATTATCTTTAACATATTACAATAAAATTCACATCATACATCATTTAATGTAGCATTTTCACAGCATACTTTCATTTCCCTCCTCTCATCCTTTATTGTTTTATTATCATGTATTTTAATTATAATAACGATAAAAACTCTACACACCTGGTAACTTTTTAAAAGGACATTAATTTTTCACAGTGATTAAAACAATTTCAGTTTCATTTATGGTCACTTTTATTATTTTGGGGCCATTTATTTCTATGTGCCTAAATATCTCTGTGTTATATTTCTTCTGTTGAAGAAATTATTTTAAAACAGAAAAACAGTAATACGTGTCCTTATTTGGGTAACATGTTGCAGTTGGGTATAGATCTTTCACGGTGAGAAGATCCACTTTTAGTCTGAGCCACACTTTCTGCTGGCTGCCTATGCCGTGGACATGGAAGAGGAGACCCTGCTCATTTTGTGTGCTTCCTCATGCTAAGCCCATTCCTCCATGGTTTTAGGGCCTACTTCCAGACCAGCAGAGACACCTAGCCTCATGGCCTGAGAAGCTGCTGGGTCCTTAGCTCTTCCATTAGCAAACAGCCATTGTTGAATTAGCTGTACCTTACTAAGCCATTCTAATAAACCCTATACACATTTTTATCAGTTCTGTTCCTCTAGAGAACCCTGACTAATACATATTTTGATACCAGAAATAGTTCTAGGGCAACAGAAGTAAATATAAGGGTGATTTTTTTTTTAAAGTATCTGGAATAAGCTTTCAAATTTGCTAGCACCTAAAGTTGCCGCAGCCTCTCTAGCTAGAAACCTCTCCTAGCAGTGTGGAGAGCACTGAAGGCCCACAGTGTGAACTATTTTAAAAACATGAGGAAACAAACACATTGAATTATCCTGATTCTTCAGTGATGAGAGGCAAATGATTTGCCTGTATATAAAATGTTGGGCAATTTGTGGCAACAGAAGAGAGATGATGGTGGTTGGTTGCTCCTACCATCTCTGGGTAAATTGACAAGGGAAACAATGCACTCCATAATGAACCAGCTTTTACCTGGTTCTATCAGAGTATGGCATACACCAACAGTTAACTCACGGAGAAAAACGGCCAGCTTCAGATGTGTATAAGCAGCCTGAAAGTTTCTACGTGTGGCCTGGAAGAAAGTCTTCTCTCAAAGCCACAGAGCTCAAGTACAAAGCCCTTACTGTAAATTGGCTAAATTGCAGCAACAACTCAAGCCTCAGCCTCAGAGGGTTTCATCATTAAAGTAGGGCATTAATTGGTAAAGAATAAGAGATGTGTGGGAGGATTCCGAAGCCTAAGATTCTCAGGAGTTTATCTCAGCTGAGGAAGAAGTCTCACCACCCACAACAGATGATGTACTCCCACCTCTACCCCTGCCTTTTCCATCTTTGACTGAGGAAAATAATTCTTCATTGTCTGCTAAGCCAGCAGCGAGTTTCCCTGAAGAAAATGCCTGCCAAGACAATACCGATGTCCCTGGGGATCCATCAACAGTTACCTCTAGACCTACAACCAGACTTAAGGCAAAGCAGGCTCCTAGAGGGGAGGTAGAAAGGGTAGTCCATGAGGAGGCATGCTAATTCATTCAAGCAGAAGTCTGGGGGAGTATGTGTGTGAGTGGATTTTAGGACTGTGGAATAACGGTGGAAGGACCTTAAAACTGAGTCAGGGGGAGCTTGTTGATACAGACCCTCCGAGTGGATAGAATCTTGCACAGTTAAAAAAAAAAAACAAAAAACCTGTCAACGTTTGCTTGAACAGTTGGCTGAAACAAGTGCCAAAAGACATCCTACTGAAAGGAGTTGGAGAGTTGGAGAGTTTTACTGTTAGCCCGTTCCAGTCCTTTCCTAGAGGGACCGAAGGTCTTTTCCAAGGGAAACTGTACACTGAGGAAAAAGTAACAATCAGACTTTCCATGGTCTATTGGATGATGGTTCTGAATCGATGCTGATTCTAGGAGACTCCAAGAACCACTGTGACCCCCAAGTTAAATCAGGGCTTATGGAGGTCAGGTGATTAATGGAGTTTTGGCTGAAGTCTGACTCACAGTAGGTCCATTGGGTTCCCAAACTCATTCTGTAGTTATTTTCCCAGTCCCAGAATGCATATTTGGGATAGATAAACTTAGAAGCTGGCAGAATTCTCACGTTGGTTTGCTGACCTGTAGAGTGAGGGTTATTCTGGTTGGAAAAACGCAATGGAAGCCTTCAGAGTTGCCTCTGCCAGGGAAAATACTGAATGAAAAGCAGGATTGCTTCCCTGGAGGAAATGGGTGGTAAAGGAAGTAGTTATAAACACCAGTCAAGGCCACAAGGCCCATGCAGAAATGAGTGGTTCTGTCCTGTTTTGTTAAAATGTGTTTGTGCAGATCTTTTTTTCTTTCCTCTGTTTCTTTAACATCAGATGCAGCATAAATTATGAGAATGTGGTTATCATATTTTTAAAAGGAAAAATAGAAATTTTAATGTATTATCTGCTATGATGAAGCTATGAAGAAATATGATATCTGAGTATAGCTAGAATAAGATGAAATGACATCATTTTGAACAAATCATATTTGGAAAGCCATATATCCACATGCAGAAAACAAAATTAGAGATTCATTTTACCCTGAACCCAGAAACAAACTCAAAATGGTTCAAATATTTGACCCCATTAAACAGAAGAAAATCTAATGTTGCCATGGCAGTGGCCCCACTGACCTGGAGTCTGATCACTCAGTGTGTGTTTCAAAGGAATGGCAAGCAGAGATTGTTCAAGTGTCCCCTGGCAGTGACTCAGTTCAGTCTCCATCAGTCCTGTGCCATGCCTCAACTTCCATGGTCCTCACCCCTGAGAACAGACACTGTCCTGTCACTCTGCATCAGCCCTGTGCCTCCATCAGCTCTTCCACGGGATTCTTTAATACCTAAGCCCTCCCCTCTACCAGGATCTTGACATCACCTTGACTACCTTCTTATTGGACATGGCATCTTCTCACTCCATATGGCAACACAGATGTATGGTTTGTGTCATGCATTGAGCTAAGTTTCCACTAGCCCATCAAGGACATCTTCTTCTTCACCGGCAAGCATAAAAGAGAGGCCTCCATAAAAACTGAGTAGACAACTAGTCCTCATAGGTCACTCTCCTTCTCAAAAATAAAAGCTCTTCAACTGAATTACTATATTCACCAAGAATAAAAGTTTGCTTCCTAAAAGTTAATTCACAGGAAGAAGTCTTCTGTGTAAAACATAATAAGAAGTACTTTTAAAAATTAATTTATTCATATTACATCTCAGTGGTTATCCCATCCCTGGTATCTTCGCATTCCTCCCTCCCTCCCGTGGTTATCATATTTAAGTTTGAGATACTAAAAGAACACCCCTCAAAAGACATTGCCACCTACCCTAAATTTATAATGTGCTGGCTGTTGTACAAGGGGTGGTTATATCACGTTAGGTGCAATTATTACCTGGTTAAGTATATAATGTGCTGAAAGATTATTAATATTTACTATTGATTTATTATTTTAGTAAATCAACAGTTATCCCTTAACCAGCTATATACTCAAATAATCATTACACAGAGACTAAGAGATATTTAATTAGCCTAGAGCACAGTGCTGTGCAATAATTACTCTACCCTAAACCTCCAAGTTTCCTCCCATTCAGATTTTCCACATTATAATTGTTTTTTACTTATACCTTAGGTTTAACAGGTAGATATGATTCTATAGATAGATAGATTATATGAAAATAGATAGATATGGTCTTCAAAAATAGAGACTTACAGAATATGGTATTTCAAGGTGTTTTTTTGTTTTTGTTTTTTTATTTTAGTATTCTTTGACAACAAGACAGGTCAACTCCTGGCAGCACCCAGCCTACCACAAAGATGATGGTGCGAGTAGAAGAACTTCCTTATGGAGATAGTGTCAAATGTGGCAAAACCACCAGACAAAGAAAATGTCCTTATTTCTACCACAGACAGAATGCTGCCTAAAATAGGCAAACTTAGAAGCAGGCTGAGTCGACTGCCGTACTCTGGCAAGATTGTGTAAGCCAGTCCTTAATAGTTCCTGCTTAACAAATATGTCTGTCAGATATACTGGGCCAGAAGACAGAAGATGATGCTCCAACATTATAGAGAGTTTTGGGTGGTTGTCCAGGCAGCAAACTGTCTCTGTCATTTTTTAAAAAATTATTTAGGAAGCTGCCAACCTGCACTTTGTGTTTACTCAAATAATTAATTTTATTCCTTCTGAAGTCTCTGATGGGGTTAAAGACAAAATAACTATAGTTTTACAATTAAGCTTATTTGCTTAGGAACTTAAGAAGCTGTATTAAGGTCTAGATAAATGTTTTTAGACTGTTATATACAAGATATGGTAGAAATTAAGTTAGGAACAAAACTTTAGACTCACTATAGATAATATTTTCTTCAAGGTTGCCAAATGCCTTTTAATTAGACGTAATATATGTATATCTTACCTATTGGTTTTTAATAAATATTTCATAATTATACTTACTGTATGTTATTATATATAAATGGTCTTTTTATTTAGACAAAAAATGGAATTGTTGGAGTATAGTCTAGTGCTTTATATTTATTAATTGCTTGCCCCCCAAATTCTTACTGCTTATGAGCAAACTCTCATATACCCCAAATACTGCTGTCTAACCTTGCCTAGGAAATTATTCCTGATTGGCTGATTAAAAGGCCTAAACCTGGGCAGAATGCAGTAGGTGTGGCCAAAGTCCAAGGGCTTTGGGAGAGAAGGCTCTTGGGAAGGAGAGGCAGATGGACAGAGGAGGAGGAAAGAGGAAGCTCATCATGGGATAGGAGAGAGCCACGTGGACCCCAGAGGAGGGGGGAGGAGGCTCATCATGGGATAGGAGAGAGCTACGTGGACCCCAGAGGAGGAGGGAGAAGGAAGTTTACCATGAGATAGGAAAGAGTCACGTGGATACCAGAGGAGGAGGGGGGAGGAGGCTCACCATGAGATAGGAGAGAGCCCCATGGACACCAGAGGAGGGGGGAGGAGGCTCACCATGAGATAGGAGAGAGCCCCATGGACACCAGAGGAGGAATAGTGAAGTTCCACATGCGAAGAACTGACACAGATGACCAACATTAAGAAGTGTTTGGGCGTTATGGATGGGAGGCAGTCCAAAGAGAAATTATTAGCAGCAGATGGCATGGGATGGAGGTCTGGGAGATAACGGGAGGTGGCTTAGGAGTTAACATCTGCCTTACCCCAGGTGATAAGGCTATTCTAAAATATATCAGGTGTCTGTGTCTTTACTGAATATGAAAGCTGGTTAAGTAATACTGCCATAATAATTATAAGCCTAATAACAAACACTTATTAGGCCATATCATTAAACTAACAGCAAGAATAAATCATGTGCAATTGTATGTGGGATAGTTATGTTGGGTGCAATTTTGACCTGATTGTTGTGTTTATTTGGAAACTAAGCATGAATAAGGAAATATGGCTGTGTGTCAGTTGACAAGGGGTAGACTTGTCATGGCTACTCTTCATTGTCAACTTGAGTACATTTGGAATTACCTGAAACCCACGTGGCTAGGTACCCCTGTGAAGGATTTTTCTTAATTAATTATTTGAAGTGGGAAGACCCACTTCTAATCCAGATTGTTTGAGGTGAGACTATAAACCATTAATCCAGATCTTTTGTAATGGGAAAATTTACCTTTTATCTAGGCCAAACCTTCTGATGGAAGCCTATATAAAAGACACGAAAGAAGGAAGTTTTGCTCTCTTTGCCTGCTTGCTCTCACAGGCAAGTCCATTCCTTCACTGGCATTAAAACCATAGCTTCTTCAGGATTCCAGTGTCTACTGAAGACCAGCTGAGACATCCAGACTCACAGAATGAACAATAACTACCTTCTTGGACCTCCTATTGGTACACAGACACTGATGAACTAGCTAGACCACAGTCTGTAAGCCATTCTAATAAATCTCCTCTCTCTCTCTCTCTCTCTCTCTCTCTCTCTCTCTCTCTCTCTCTCTCTCTCTCTCTCTCTCTCAAGCCCTTCTCTCTTTCTCTGTCTCTGTGTCCCCCTCTCTCTCTGGGGTACCCCTCCCTCTTTCTTTCTCCCCCATACTCTTTTAATATACCTCATATATTCTGAAAAAATAAAAAAAAGAATGGCTGTCTTAAAGAAAACAAATGTTGGGTGGTGGTGGCAAACACCTTTAATCCCAGTACTTGGGAGGCAGAGGCAGGTGGATGGATGCGAGTTTAAGGCCAGCCTGGTCTACAAGGGAGTCCAGGACATCCAGGGCTAGTACACAGAGAAACCCTGTCTTGAAAAACCAAAACAAAAAAAGAAGAAGAAGAAAACAAATGCTTGAAGATGCAGATGAAGAAGAACCTTTATTCACTGCTGATGGGAGTGTAAACGGAGGCAGCTACCATGGGATTCAGCATGGAGCTTCCTCAGAAGAAATGGAATTACCATATCATCCAACTATACCACTCCTGTGTGTCTTCCTTACTGAGTCTAAGCAAGCCACACCCCTCTTTATTGCTGCACTATTTACAATAATCAAGATGCAAGACCAGTCTAAATGTCAATCAACAGATAAATGGCTGAAGGAATATGGCACACATGAACAATGGAAACTTCAGCAAGAAAGAAGAATGAAATTATGTATTCACAAGAAAATGAATGAAATGGGATTATTATGTTAAGTGAAGTAAGTCAGTCTCAGGAAGACAATACTTTTTTTTCCTCATGAGCAGAACCTAGATTTAAATTTTTCTACATGAAGTAGAAAGTTGGGCTATGAGAAAGG
The DNA here is from genome assembly GCA_907169655.1 of Acomys percivali. Lineage (NCBI taxonomy): Eukaryota > Metazoa > Chordata > Mammalia > Rodentia > Muridae > Acomys > Acomys percivali. The sequence goes on along the minus strand of CAJRSG010002426.1, from coordinate 2,803,363 downwards.
AAAGGAGATCTAAAGAACGAAGAGTGGAAAGATCAGGAGACAGAATGTATGTGCGATGAAAGCACAAGAGAGAGGTGATGAGGAGAGATGGTGACAGTGAGAGAGGAGGGACAGGGGAAGTGAGGGAGCTTGAGGGAAAACAAAAACAAACAAACAAATACACACACACACACACACACACACACACACACGAATTCATTTCTGTATGCTAACCAAAAGAATTAATTAAAAATTATAAGTAAAAGGAGAGTTCAAGTTGTATACTGTAAGCCTTTTAAAGCCTTTTAAAAGAAATGTAAATAAGGCTGGGGAAGATGGCTCAGTGGGTACAGTATTTATATCATTCTTCCCAGATGTTCACAATAGTGCATTTCATAGTGAATACAGCCATGCATTTAGTGCTTGTGCATCATAGCAGTGCTTTTATAACAGGCCCCAGGCCTTAGCACAACTGACTCCATGATTCAAGAGTCACTCAGCCTGTAAAACTCTGCATATAGACAGTAACACCTGCCAAAACGAGAACCAAGCCTAATCCATCTAAGTCCATAGTTCTGGGAAAGTCGATCAGTGCATTAACCTTGCCTTTTGGATTGTGTAGTTCTGATTCTGGCCAAATGTCCTTGTTAGCTGGAGTGTGTCAACATCTTTCTAGGAGTTGAGCTATATTGTTTAAACAAAACAAGCAAAAAGTAAAATGAAAACCTGGCACCTGCAGCATCGTCTGCTTGATGTTGATGGGTGTTGACTAGGCTTGCCCTTTGGGCTTGCATTAGGAAGCAGAAAAGGTTTGCCCTCGGAGAAGGCGAGAAATCTGGAGTTATGGTCATCGTAAAACTTGTCCAGAACACATTGTATTGCAACTAGATGTTACTACCAGCCTGTGAATTTCTACACAAAAGATATTTATCTTAAAGGAGAGGTTGTCTTCCTCTTAGACCTGCTGCCCTTCTGTAAGCCAGGATGAAAGACTGGACATGTGGGAGGCTCTCAATATCATCGAGGGCGTTTTCATCTTTCTCAGAATGCTACTGATAATAATAATAATGCTAGTGTGTGTGTGTGTGTGCGTGTGTGTATGCATGTGTGCATGTGTGTGCGCATACATGTGTGTGCGTGAGTGCATTCACATGTGTGTGCATGCGTGTATCCACTGTCCTGTAGTACAGCCAGTTATGAATTCATCCAATGAATGAAGTTAAAAACCCCATGACCTAACTACTTGTGTGTGTGTGTGTGTGTGTGTGTGTGAATAAACTCCAGCAGCTCCCCATTAGTCACCAAGTGATTCAAAGTCATAAACTAATTAATCTTAATGCCATGCAAGCATCGTGCATGGCAATAGGTATCTACATTAAACATTTTGTCACTGTGACTAGTACCTGAGAGGAACAATTGAAAAGGAAGTTGGGTTTATTTTGGGTCATGGCTTCAAAGGTCTGCGGTTACCTAGCTTAATGGCTTCGCGCTACAGATGAGGCAGAACACCACAGAGGTGGGAATATGGCAGAGGACAGTGACCATGGATCCCTGAAGTCCAAAGACACCTACAGGAAAGGACTGGAGACACGGTGGATTCTTGTCTACTGTTCCACCTACTCCAGCTAGGCTCTGCCTTCCACAGTATCCACTGTCCTGTAGTATAGCCAGTTATGAATTCATCCAATGACTGAAGTTAAAAACCCCATGACCTAACCACTTCACCAAAGTGCTACCTCTGGGCACTGGGGCAACAGGAGTCAAGTCTTCAACACATAACTCTTCAGGGAATATTTCATCTCCAAACCACATTAGGAGCATTTTGAAAAAATTAGCAACCACAACTAAATCATTACCTGTTATGGTATGCATGTTGCTTTAATATGGCACATAAGTACTGACAATAGCAACACATAATAAAGACCTGAGATAGTGTTAGTGACCTGAGCTCTGTAATTCTATCAGGCTATTCTCATGGGTATTAAAAAAAAAAAAAAAAAAAAAAAAAAAGAGGATAATTCAATTTTTAGCCTCTACATTTTTTATTTCTAGAGTTCTCGCTCTTTGTAACTAATTAATGTCTTAGGGTTATAAGCAGTCAGTATGAATCAGATGAAAATTTCAACTCATGTCAGAAAGTGTTTAGAAGCCTGCATGTGGCTTCTATAGAACATTGGATGCTTTTCTTAGCATAGTTCATTTAGAAAATATTTTTAAATCGAGTGTTTGGTAGTTTTAGTAACAACCAAGTTATATAAAAACTAAAAGCTAGTTGGGATCTTAAGAGGCAGCTCGGTGGTTAAGAGCACTGGCTGCTCCTCCAGAGTGACCGTGTTCAACTCCCAGCACCCTCATAGCAGCTCACAACTGTCTGTAATTCCAATTCCAGAGGATCTGACACCTTCACACAAAACCAATGTACATAAAATGAGAACAAATAAATCATTTTTTTTAAAGCTAAAAGATGAGCATTTTCAGTGTGAATGAATTACAATGGGAAGAACTAGGATAAAAATAATTTGGTAAGATATAAATAATACTGGGCTGGAGAGATGGCTCAGAGGTTAAGAGCACTGTCTGCTCTTCCGAAGGTCCTGAGTTCAATTCCCAGCAACCACATGGTGGCTCACAGCCATCTATAATGTGATCTGGTGCCCTCTTCTGGAGTGCAGGTGTACATGCAGGCAAAACACTATATACATAATAATAAATAAAATCTTTTTAAAAAGATATAAATAATACATCTTCTACACTAACTTTCTAAAGCCCTTTGTAAAAAAAAAATGACTATTCAACATACCTGTATATAGACAAATGCAGACTTACCCTGTGCATTCAAAGCAAACGCTTTATTACTGAGCCGTGTGTGTGTGTGTGTGTGTGTGTGTGTGTGTGTGTGTGTGTGTGTGTGTGTGTGAGTGAGACGTGCACGTCCACGTACATCCAAGAGAGGTGGGGCCATGGGCAAGTGTGTAGGCCCAGGAGAGGGTTGTTCAAAGCATTGCCTCTCAGTTGGGGTTAGGGGCGTGCTCACTCTGCTCGGCTGCATTGCCTAGCAGTCTACTTTTAGGACTCTGAGGCAACCCGACTTCAGAAGTGATTGGCAATTAGTACTTGATGGCCAGAAACTGGTATCTATGGGGAAAGAATAAACTGTTAATCTGCAATAAACAGAAAGATTGAGTATTTACAATTTTGTCAGTCCAGTTAAGGAACTAGGACACAGAAAAATTTTCACCAGTCATTTACTGGGCTAAGAAGTGGGTAAAGGCACTGAGTTGAAAATTGCACTATACAAAATATATTTTCTTGGGACTGGGAGGCCTGCATGTATTTTTCCTGGGCACCACACAATCCTCTTCCACTTTGCCTAATTCCCAAGGAGACTTCGCCCAGTTTTCCTAGACACCAACATCCCCTTAGGAGACATTTTTAAAAATCAGTCATTCTCTATAGCCTAGTGCATTCCCACTGGGTAACTTCTACTCAAGTGATTTATATACAGAAGATGAATCATATTTCAAAAGTGTTTTACTTCAGAAATTGCTAGAGACAAGTTATTCTTTAAGCTCCCTTCTTAACTGCCTTTATTAGACGTTCATCGCAATTAAAAATATTTGTGTGTGATTCAAGAACATTTCAAATTATTTGAAACACCAGAATTTTCTGTCCTAGCTTTCAGTTATTGAATCTTCGCCTTAGAAAATCCCTGGCAGTCACAATCTGTCCAGACAGTTCTGTTTTCTTTCATGTGCGTTTGGAAATAACTATTTTTAAAGAGGGGTGGGTGGAGTCTGGGAGAAGCGACCGATGTACCAAACTCAGATTGTGTTGCTTTGACCCAAAGTATTTCTCTTCTTTTCCTTCTTTTTTTCCTTTCCCTTCTTAAGCTCTGACCTCAACAGCCTCCATTTCCAATATTGCTGCCACTTTTTTTTTTTTTTTTATGCTGCACGGAGCTGGTTCCTGGAGCTGTTGCAAATTTACTCTCTCCTGTTGCTCTGTTTACATTATTGTTGATCAGAGGAGGTGGAATGTCAAAGAAAACATTAGTAGCTACTTGGAAATAACTTATAACCAAGGTATTTCTACTGTTCTATATGTAAAACTGAAAACAGAGAGTCCACTTATTCTAGATGTTCTAATAACAACATAATAATTTCTAGATTAATCATTTTTCAAAAGAAGTCATAGAAAGTAGAAACTATAGATAGTTTTCCTAACATGTTTCTAAAGTTATTAATCACACTTCCCCATAATGCTTACCTATCTGAAACTGAGCACACTTTTGTTAACATTAAATAAAGCTTCTGAAATTAGATAAGGAATAATAGTAGCCATCATTTAATACATTCAATTGCTTGCAGTCCCCTAGTGTGACTTACAGGTTCTGACCTATCAGCCTGAATGTTGAGGGTACATACCAGCGGGAATATTTCTAGCTACCAGTCACAGAATTTGCAACAGTGTATCTTAAACAATGGCAGTTTCTCTGCCACTTGAGCTCAGTCTGCAGGCAACTTGACTTTGTAACTTTAAGTACAGTCTTGAGGAGAGGCTGTTTCCAGCTTTGTCCCCCACCACTCAGCCTTTGCTGGACTTTTTCCTTAAGATTTTTCTCTTCATAATTGCAAAGGCTTTCATAGGGGACGGTACAGGTTGTCATACAGCTGTGGCCAGATGTGGGAGCACTAGGCTATCTCCTGGCCTATCTCTCAAGTGATAAACTTTCATTTTGGTCTAGGGAGGCTCCTTTTGCTGCTACCCCGATTGGCAAGTTACCAGCCCTTATCCTTGCCAAAAAAAAAAAAAAAAAAAAAAAAAAAAAAAAAATATGGAGATAGTTACTAGGCACATGACAGAAAATAATTTTCTAGAAGACAAAAGCTGGAATAACAGGAGACAGGGAGAAGTCACTATGCTGAATTTTTATGAGCCTGCATAAATGTGTGAAAAACAGCAATTTGAAATTGTCTGGTGACCTCCCAGTTATGTTGTACTTGTGATATTAACCATTACCAAATGCATTTTCTATTTGATTTTCTTTTTTTGTTCATCTGTTTGTATTTTAAGACAGGGGTTCTCTGTGTGGTCTTGGCTGTCCTGTACTCACTTTGTAGACCAGGCTGGCCTTGAATTCAGAGATCCATCTGCCTCTGCCTCCTTGAGTGCTGGGTTTAAAGCTTGCATTTTCTATTTTCTAATTTACAAATTGAGTCAAAATTAGAGTTGCCTCTACATCAGTTGTTTCCCTCAGTTGATCTGCTTTACTATGTTGGTGGAACAGTTTCCTCCTGAGTCTCTACTTCTACTTTGAAGGTAGCAGGTATTTTATATTTTTAAACTTTTATAATTCCTTTGTTTGTTGTTGTTGTTTTTTTTTTTTTTTTTTTTTTTTTTTGAGACAGGATTTCTATGTGTTATCCTAGGGTTGGCTGTCCTAGGCTCACTCTGTAGACCAGGCTATCCTTGAACTCACAGCGATCCACCTGCCTCTGCCTCCTAAGTGCTGGGATAAAGGCGTGTGCCACCACGCCTGGCTTTATTTTGTTTCACTTTTTATTAAAAAAGAAAATTAAGGGGACTGGAGAGATGGATCAGAGGTTAAGAGCACTGGTTGCTCTTCCAGAGGTCCTGAGTTCAATTCCAGTAACCACATGGTGGCTCACAACCATCTATAATGTGATCCACTGACCTCTTCTGGCGTGCAGGTGTACATTCAGGCAGAATACTGTATGCATAATAATAAATAAATCTTTTAAAAAAAAAAGAAAGAAAATTAAGGGAAAAGATAATTTGTGGGGATAAAAGAGAAAGAAAGAAAGAAGATAGGAAAGAAAGAAAGAATGAGAGAGGGGGGGCATGGTACAAGGATGAGTGACTAATGTGGATTGTCTAATGTGAGTGAATTCAGCTAACCAGGTCACTTGCCACTTGAGATGGTATTGACAATAAGCCCTTGAGACACCAGAGAAAGACAGAGGAAGGAGCAAGGAAACAATCCATTCTGCATGTTAGAATCTGTCCGTCCTAACCACAGGGCAGGTGTGTCCTGGAAACACATGCTCACACAGCTTTGACAGTAGGATTCTGGAGGCACTCCTTTTTCCCCCACTCATAGATGATTTTTCCTAACAAGCTATCTTAATATTTAAGACTCTTAAGTTTTCTCTCAGCAATAGTTACAGCAAGCTTACAAGAGGTCAAAGAATTGTTTTTTGTTTTGTTTTAAGGCAGGGTCTGGCTTTTACCCAGGGTAGCCAGAAACTCAAGGCCCTTCTGTGAGCCTTCCCAAGTACTCATGTTTGTCTGTCTGTTGGACTGACTGTCTGTTTGATAGCTGGTTACATCTTGTGTGTTTGTAAGTGGCTCCACTGATGGAGCCACGGGCTTTACAAAAGGGAGGTCAGTGCTCTGCAGCTGAGCTACAACCTGAGCTTCAAAAGAACTAGACTTTGCGTGTCATGGAATCTTTGAAAAGTTTACTCCTCTGTGTGAAAGTTAAGGCCACGTGAAAGCAAAGAGATCATTTATACTAGAATTGCTTTCTGATTTAGAGGTTGTACTTTCTGTTTCCTATGTCATTGCTTCCTGTGGTTCCTCATTGCCTTTTTAAAAGTTTTCACTCGTTCTACCTTTCGCTAGACACAGTAATTATCAGAAATAACATAGGTGCATTTTTAAATATAATTTTCAGAAATGGGGATTGACTTTAGGGCTTTGCACAGGATGTTAAGCAAGCACGCTGGCGCTGAGCCCCCAGCCCTCACTGCTCTCTGTCTTGAGTAATACATAGGAGAGGATCCTGTTCATCTTTGTCCTGTTGTTGCGACAGCTATCATTTATGCTAAACCAATTTTTATTCCTTTTAATCTCCCTAGCTACAGTGAAATAAATAGGTTTCGAAAGCCATCCAAAACAAGTGTATACTCCAAAGAGCTACTGTATGGCAGACATTCTTGCAATGAACAATAGAATCCAGAGCCAGGGTTTTCCAGCTCCTCCAGAAGCCCCAGGAACGCCCTGAGCCGTGTGGTAAGCCTGTCCTTACTCCACGAGCATGCACTGCAGGAGCCTGGTGAGATTGGGCATCACCTCTGTGCATTTCTTCAGGGTTGGTTGACCCCAGTTTGTCCATAAGCACTGTGTTTTGTACATTAAATGTTTGTATGACTCACAAGTATCCCACATTCTACAGTCCCATTTTCCTTCTATACTTTGAAGATCTGCAGCTACCAGATTGTGTAGTTTCTAAGCAGTTGAGCCCCATCTTCCTAAGGCAGGCTACATGTTCAGTTGTCTTTCTGCTAACTGGAGATTGGATTCACATCACATTAGGGCTCGTTGAAACCTACACGTTAAGTATTATGGACGCTCTGATAGAACATCCAACAAAGGCAACTTAAAAGGGGGAAAAGCTTATTTTGCCTCATGGTTTGCAGGATGCAGTCTAACATGACAGAGAGGTGTGGCGCCATGTTGCTCTCTGGTCCATTTAAATCCAACATAACTCAAACACCAGGTCAATGCAAATGACAAAAATTTAGTGCAATGAAGCTGCTATTGATAGATTGGGGCTGTATAACAAACTCAGGAGGTGAACTAAGACACTTAGGAGACATTGCACAGCATATTTAAAGGATACAACCACAGAGCTAGGGGGAGCAGGGTAGGCTAAAGCATTGTCCAATCATATTTTGACATAAGGGGTTGAGCAAGGGAGTTTTCACCAATCAGGATAGGAATT
>CAJRSG010002426.1:2756566-2778008 GCA_907169655.1 Acomys percivali | reverse complement strand
GTGTGTGTGTGTGTGTGTGTGTGTGTGTGTGTGTGTGTGTGTGTGTGCGCGCGCTTGCACCTGTTGGTGTGCATTCAGGAAAGAGCTTAATGTCAGGTAACTCCCTTTACCCTTATCAACTTTTCTGTCCTGTGGTGTTTGGTTTTTGAGACAGTTTCTCACTGGACCTGGAGTTCCTTGACTGAACCAGATTAGCTGGCCAGAGTAATCTCTCTGTTTCCTGCTGTGCACCTCTGGGATTACAGGCATGTGATGGAACATGCTCCGTGGTAGAACACCTGCCTCAGATGCATGAAAGTCTGGGTCTGATCCTCAGCACTGAGAAAGATGGGGTGCTTATCCCTACAGTTAAACCAGGGATTTACTTGAGACAGTAATTGTTACGTGTGAAGGAAAAAAGGTATTAGCAATGTTAGGCAATAATTGCGCCGTGCCTGTCCCTCCTCTTCCCCACCTGCTTTGAACACGCCGTGCGAGTGATGCAATCCTCACACACGTGCACAGTGAGGCAGTCTCCTTCCCGCCCTGGGCTGTACAGCACCTTGGCCCTCTTCGTCGCCATGCTACATGTCTCCTGCAGCCTTTTCTGTCAGGCTCCCTAACGACTTCTGACTGTTTAAAAAACAAAGTTGACCAAACTAGGACAAAAACATCATTTCCATGTTCTTCTGTGTCTCTTCCTGAGCTTTTCCTTAAATATCTCCACAAATATGAGAGGGTGTATTTTCCCTTGAGGCTGGGGCGGGGGTCTACCCCATGGGACGGTGAGCATCGAGTCAGTCCTTGACAGCTCACGCTCCAAAAGGAATGGCAATATTTAAGACAAAATTTGATAGTGAATGGCATTAAAATTAGAGTTAAAACCCTTTTCATCTTGCTTACATGAGAGAAATGGAGTTGAGGATGGCCTTTTTAAAAATGACAAAATTGTATTTTGTAACTTGGAGCCCTCATCTTCAGACCCAAGTCAGTACTTGAAAGACTGCAGGGCTTTGTTTGTTTGCTTATTTTTGAGGAAAGGCTAAATAAAGCATCGAGGAACACATGCCTTGTCAGTTTGACTTGGTAAAACTAGGAAATTACAGGCATCCCTTCCGTTTACACTCTCTTGGCATTGCTGGGATCATATGGCCATCATGGAGTCAGGAGAAAGCTGGGAATGAGGCTGGGCATCTGTGTGGCCGTCAGAGGTTGGAGATGTGTACTCTGTTATATAAAGGAGCGAGGGGAAGCTCTTGCAGTCTGTCACACAAACACAGGATAGGTACAAGTTACTAACAGCCAGACAACTTTCTTTTGCTTTTTACTTTTACAAGAAGAGGTTTTAAAACATTATTAAGGTACTGTATTAATTATACAGTACCTTTACAACACATGCATTGTATTATTTAACTCTCTTTATTGAAAGTATAGATTGTTTCTGGTTCTTTGTTATTATAAACAATGCCACCACAGAGGTCTTCATGAATATAATTTATTTTTTTTATCTTAGGCAAGCTTCCTCTTAAGATGAATTCCCAGAACAGGATTACTGGGTCAAAGGCTGTGTGAACATTTTATGCTCTTAGTTCTTATTCTAAATTGGTTTCTGAGAAGACAGTTAAGAATTGGTCCCCAAAGGAAATGTGCATATTTTTCTATAAATGTGGGTGGGAGAAATTTTCACATATCTTCGTAGGTAGAATATTTTCAGCTTTCAGGGTCAGGCTGGAAATAACATAGCACAAAGTAGGACTTGGGTCTAATGTCTTTTTTCTGTCATCTTTACCTATATCCCTGGGTTGTGGGAAAATTCTATTTCTCTGTACCTCAGAATGCTTTTATTTTATTTTCTATTTTAAGACTGAGACTATGAATATTTCCCTCACAAAGTTGTGTGGTAATCAGTGAAGATGTTCATTAATACCCTGTCCTTCCATTTTGTCACATGTTGGAAATGTCTTCTTCTTTGAGACTGGACATGGCCTTGTAACAGGTTTTAGCCAATAGAATGAAGACTGGGGGCTGGGCACAGTGGCGCACACCTGTAGTTCCATCACTCAGGGAAGCAGAGGCAGGAGGATCCCTCTGAGTTTGAGGCCATCCTCGTCTAACAAAGCGAGTCCAGGGACAGCCAAGGCTGCACAGAGAAACCCTGTCTCAAAAAACCAGCAGGAGGAAGGGGGAGGAGGGGGAAGAGGAGGAGGAGGGGGAGGAGAAGGAGGAGGGGAGGAGGACTGGGGTAATGTGTTATTGTCAGGCATTGATACATAACTGAAATTTTTTTCAGATAGTATCAGCTATTTAAGCTTGAATCTTTGAATAAGGATGGCACAGAGCAGAGCCCGCACCAACCTGTGAGAGGTCTGAGATTGAATGAGAAGTGAGCCTTTGGGAACCTCTGTCATTTTAATGTGACTTAGTCAACCTCCATTTCCACTGGCGTTCTGGAGGATAAGTACATACCTATGATGTTGAAGCAATGGTCCAGCCTCAGACTACATCCTGCACAATAATAAGTACCATTCATTAAATGCACCTTTGTGCTAGAAAGTTATATACATTACTGTTACAATAACCATGGTTTGTATATAAGTCTCCTCTTAGCTGGGATTTCATGGTCTGTAGTTCAGAAACGATAAATGAAAACATTTGTAAGTTTTAAATTATGTGCTGCTCTGAGTCTAGTAATGCAATCCTGTGCAGGTGCACTCTGTCCATCTCTAGGTACAGTGATTTTGCAATGTGTACGCGACCTACCTGTTGGCCACTCGGTAGCTGATTCAACTTCTAAACAATTGTCTCTATTTCTTGCTTATGTTAATGCTAGTCTTACTTTTAATAACAGCTCCAAAACGCAAAGTAATGCTGGCGACCTTATTACAGAACAAACTTTCTCACAGATACATGGAAATCATAGTGCATATAAGGATTGGAGTCATTCATAGATTCGGGCATCCACTGCCAACATCTTGGGCTATATCCCGAAGGGTAGCTGGGGACCATTGTGTTGTGAAATGCTTTGTTTTTATAAAGGTGGGTTTGCTGAAGAGACACGGAAGCCAACCTTTCTCCCTATCTTTGGTCCTTTTTTCTGGTCCTGAATGTTTGTGTCCTGATTTCATTTGTGGCTGCTATTACCTTCACAGTAAACCTTGCAAGACGGACTGAGATGAGCCGAGTCAAAGGCTGCGCAGCTGACAGCTCAAGCCCTTGCTTGCTCTTCAGCGTGCTCATGAGCTGATGCTCCTTTCCCATTTTCCTTGGTTCTAAGATGCCAGAGAAGAGCTGGAACTCACATGACATGAGAGGAGAGTAAGCCCTTCACGGTAGAATAAGTTAGACGGAGGAAATTGGACATTTTCAGAGTCTAGCACTGTCTGTCTGTCCTTCTTTCTCCTCTCTTCTGACTTCATGCAGTCTGTATACCATACAGTCACCCATTTAAAGTGCAGTATTCAGTGGCTTTAAGTATATTCGTGGAGCCATGAAATGAACATAAAATAAACCTTAGAACGTTTTTCACTTCTCAAAACTGACTGCTCCTCCCCTCAGCCGTCTCCCCCCAGCTCCCCTCAGGAGGCTTCAGTCGTCAGACTGTCCAGTTTGCCTTCACCAGCTACAGCGCCTCCTCTGCAGCCCCACCCAATCATTTTTACTTCACAATCCAAGATGTGTGTAGTAATAGTCTATTTAATTTTGTTCAGTTTGCCAGCCATATACTTTTTTGTTGTTGTTGTATATTACTCCAAATCTGGCTAGTCAGTCTTTGGAGCTTTTAGAACATTCTCTCTGATTGTCCCCAGGAGCCATTCCAGCTTGTTAGGACCTACCTCTAAGGATTAGCAAAAGTGGTGAAACTACAGTTGCTAACTTAGGTGACTATGATTTTTTAAAGTGATGTTTTGGGAGAACTATAAGAATTGATGTTCATAAATAAAGAGATTAATAACTACCATGTACAAATTTCAGTTACATATTCACACCTCTTGCAAAGGGATTCCAAGTTACACTTTGTTGTTATTTTTACTTCTTGGCTGACTTTTTCTTCTTTCTGTTATAGCTTCTCACTATGCTGCACAGGTCTTGAACACTGAGTGAAGCAAACCCTCAACACACCCTTCCTAGTCACTAGGATTATAGGCATGCGCCACGCCCAGCTTGGGTAACTTTACGGTGTTCATTGCCATGGAAACTTGTTGGCAACTTGTCGAATCAGGTTGTATCTTTGACTGAGATTCACAGTATCTGACCCGTGGGGCTAGAGGAAAGATGGCTAGGCCCCGCACTGGCTCTTAAGGCTCGTCAGTGAAAAGGAGTCCTTCATGAAACATGCATTATTCTTGTCAGGTTAAAAATGAAGAAGAAGAAACAAAATGAGGGCGGGAGGGTGAGGATTCGTGGCGTGTGTCCCTTGCGCCCCGCCGTAGGGCGCAAGAGCTGACTAGTGTATTCAGGGTCTGCTTCCAGTCTCTACTTGTGCAATGCTGCCTGGCTTTCTGTGTGTTTTGGAGACAGTGGTGCTAGCAACCTGTTAGCCTCTGATAAAAACCAGTCTGAGGCCGTGTGAAGCCCAGGCACGTGAGGCTGAATAAGCACATCCTACGGCCATGAAACACGTTCACTCGTTTGGGCAGTTATGGCAACGGAAAAACAGTTTGCGTGGAAGAGCATTTAAAAGACTAGAGCTTCATCTAGGGATAAAGTAGGCACCTAGAGGTAAAAGGGCAGACCCTTTATTTATTCATGAGCTCCGCAAATTCGCACGGTGCCCCAACACACCTGCCTTGTTTTCACAAAGCCTCCCTTCAGCGAACGCTTAGATAGCAACAACAGAATAAAGCACTGGGCTGTGAACTGTGAGGGATAAAGTGCGGTAACGACGGGACGCCCGAACTCAGAATTCAAGACTCTTGATAAGCTCAAGCCGTTCGGAAGTCAGCGACTGCAGTGAGTAGGCAGACGGCAGTGCTGATGGGGTCAGACGAACCAGGAGTTGAAAAGGTGTGTCGGACCCAGCATGCTAGACTCCTAAACGCCAACTTCATGTGTTGGGACTTGACTCTGTGGGAAGCGGGAGACCCATTGAACTTTTAGTATTCAAAAAGAACGGTCAAAATTTTTGCCGCTGCCTATTCCTATACACGTATACAGTACACTTTTTTTTTTGTTGTTCCACTGATGTCTTTTTTTAGCTGGTAAATTTTCAATGAGCAAAATCAGTATGTCTTGCTTACTTAATGTCCACTGCAGTGTACAGACACTCCAGTATTTACTTCATGCAAGTGGTAGTCATACTTAAAGAGTCATGACGTTGGGCCTGCAAAAAGGCTCAGCGGGGAGCGGCACTTGTTGCCAGGCCCAACTATCTGACTCCTATCTGTAGTGACATTTAGAAGAATTCCAGAATTTTGGTTTCTTTCAAAAAACACAGCATTATTATGAGGATGTGGGGATGTGAGGTTGCCTCCTACTGTCCGCAGCAGCTATGATTTACTCATGCTCTAGCAGAGGTGCGGTTTTGCCAGCTGCAGTTTCTGCAAATGTGTGACTTTTGGAATTCTGGGAACTTTTCAGAGGGTGTATAAATGCTAGACCGCTGGTGGGTCAGCAGTGGTTGTTGGCCATTTACGGGAGGTTTGTTGCGGTTTGCTGAAAGCCATTATCAAAGAAGAAACAAGAGGAAAGAAATTAGATTCGGGGATTTTCCTAATTCCTTTCCCGCTCTATCCTTGTTTCTCTCCTATCTAGTGTTAGGGGGTGAAACCATGGAAATGAAGGGAGGGAAAAAGGAGAACCTACAAAACAGCAAAGACCTAGCTATACCCATCTGTGGGCCATTTGGGGAAAGGACAAAGTCAGCTCCCACAGGTTGTCTTCTGACTTCTACCATGCCTGAGTTGGTACAAACAGACACACACACACACACACACACACACACACACACACACACACACACACACACGTACAAATGTATTAAAAATTAAGTCATGATGAAATATGTCAGAGACAAAGAGCTTCCATTTTTCTAAATGTTTATTAGACTAAACTATTATCTCCCTCACTGATAGACAACAAGAAACTCAGGCAACTATGGGAACTATTTTCCTAGGTCACTGAGGTCTAGTCCTAGCACAGCTGTCAGGTGCTGGCGAACATGGCCATGCCATCAGCTGAGAAGCCCCATGTTTCACAGAGCAGGCACCAGAGTCCAGGAAAGCAGAGTACATTGAAAGTATATAAGGTTCGACTGAATATAAACTGCTGTATTCTGCCTCGTTCACTGCCCTCTATATAGTCCATAGAGCCTGTCAGTCATGCTAGCCAGGATGTGAGAAGTGCCATAGCAGGGGACACTCTTACGATTCTGAAGAGCGAATGCAGGAACCTGGCCACGGTTACAGAGAAAAAGGAAAGCTGGTAATGATTTCGAAGCTGGAATGAATGGTTCCTTTAGCAATTTAAGGAGGGAAAATGAGTTTCTGTGGTTTCCAGAAATAGACTTGCCCGCCAGCAACTTCCCTTCCCCCCTGTCTCAGCCTTGCCGCACACCAGCAGGCAGGCACATGCAGGGCAGGCAATCTTCCTACTGGTGACAGATTACAAATGTGCCGAAGGAGATTGAAAGCCAGCTCACCCAGGCTGAAGGAGCAGAGTGGGTAGAGCTGGGAGGTGGGGAAGCAAGAATAAATGATAACAACCAGGAGAGGAAGTGCTGTGTGGTAGATACAGCCTCCAGGGAGGGCTCTGAAGGCTGCAGAGAGGATGCACAGAGAGGGTGCACCGCTGTGGACCGCCCTGTGCTGCCTGGGTGTGTGTGTGGGAGAGTGTGTTACGTGGGTGTGTTTGGAGAGGAAGTTGGGGGGAGCATGTGTGTGCTGACTGTGTTAGGGAGGGGTTTATTGATGCAGGAGTGGGAGGGTGTGTGCAGTAGGGTGTGGAGTGTGGGGGTGAAGAGAGAAACAGAGCCCAGAGAGGGGGAGGAGGAGGAAGCGGCGAAGGGGGAGGAGGGCTGGCTTTTATGGAGTGCCAGGAATACCTATTGCACCAAGGAACGTTGCCAGCTGCTGGGGAGTGAGATCTCCTGTGTGGGAACGGAGCAGCTCCTTGAGGTGGCTTCTGGCCTCTAACCCAACCCAGGATGTTCACCAGATGTTTCAGCCACACGGGGAGGGGTAAAGCTTCTGGAACCTCACCCACCACACCCTGGTCCAGGCTCTTCCCCAGCTCCCAAGGTTTTGCTTGTGTGTTATGGTATTGTTGGTCACAGAGCAGTATTTATTGGAAGACAGCTTACAGAGAAAGAAGTGAATTAGAAATACATTCTGGTCTTGGTCTTCAGCTACATTTTTTTTTGCAGCAGCAGGGTGTGTGTGTGTGTGTGTGTGTGTGTGTGTGTGTGTGCGTGTGAGACCTCTGGATCCCTGCTTTGTGCTCATCTCTCATGTTTTCTAAGTAACAAGAAGGAATACACAAAGGAGCTGAGAGAAAGCTGATGTGGAATTAATACCCACAGTGAAGAGCTATTACAAAGATGAGCCCATAACAATTTTTAATTAGATTTGAGGAAGAACTTCAATTATAGGTATTCAAAACTAGAGGAGAAACAAACGGCGTGGAAGGTGGTTTGTGTCGTTTTATTACATGCATTTAAACAGAGCGAAGGTGACCATTTGTCATGCTCTGATTCTGAATTATCCCCTAAGGCTGGCGTGTTTAAGGCTTGATCATCAGCTGAGGGCATTCTTGAGGGCTCTCGTGGAGTTTGTCAACGTGTTAATGCATTGATGGAGTCTTAATCTGCTGCCACTGATGGGAAGTGATACAGACCTGGGAGCTGGAGGCTGGCCAGGGGAGGTGCACTGCCCATGTTCACCCCTGTGTCCCAGGCCCCTCTGACTCCGCTTCCTGGTCACTGAAGTGGAGCAGTGTGAGGTCAGATGACATAGACTGACTATGAGCCAAGATAAATATTTTATCTGCCATTTGTCACAACATTAAAAACCAACAAGTCATTTTCCATCGCCACCTGATGCCCTACCCTGCAAGGCCAAGCTGATCCGGACTGAGCAGTGAAGTTCTCAGAGCCTGCACCATTGTCTCGCTGAGGGCCCAGTGGTCTACACTTGTACAGTGCCCATGACTGTACAGTGTCCTTTGAGCAGAGAGCCACTGTGGAAACAGACACTGAGGTAGCTGTGTCTTCAGGGTACAATGGAAGGCCAGCTCTTTGTTCCAACTTGGCTGTGAAGTGCTTCTTCGACTAGGACCCCGTCTTACCTGAGGGTGATACAGGCAATGTTGGTGTTGTGTGGTCTACTTTAGGGAGTAAAAAATAGTTACCGAATCCCACTGCTCACTGGTGAATGGACTTTTAAGTCCGGAATGAGAAGTTCGAGTATTGAAAGACACAGGAAGGGATTTAGGTAGTTTCAGCTCCGTTGGAAAGAGTTAAAATTTTGGCCAAGGCCAGAAAGTGAAAGAAAAAGCAACACATTGCCCCGAAAGTGTGGAGACTTGCTTGGAGCGTGTTTGTGTTTTAACACTACAGACAGTAGCTTTAACTTCTGAAAGTTTCTCATTTTCTAGGATGAGAAGAGGAGGATTTCTGTTAACACCACATGGAAACTGCTTCCTTCTCTGCAGCTGCTGTTTGCATGCACATCTGCGCCAAGACAGGGTCTCTCTGTGTGGTCTTGGCTGCCGTGGACTCCCTTTGTAGACCAGGCTGGCCTCGAACTCACAGAGATCTGCCTGCCTCTGTCTCCCCGAGTGTTGTGATTACAAGCGTGCTCCACCGGCATGCAGCTCTGAGACTTTGAAACACACCAAGATTACAGGCACAGATTTTATTTGAATTGTGTTACTTAAGTTATGTCTTACCACAAGCTTACTTTGTTTTAATTTCCTTATAAACCATTAGTGTTTTTATTCAACAAACTTGAAGTCTTTCAACAACAACAACAACAACAACAACAACAACAACAAAGACGAACTACTATGTCGTGGGGGTGAGATGGCCCCAAACCCATCTCCTCTTAACTACTTGTTTTACACTTTCTAAAATGTGTGTTTTCCTATGGGGGAGCAGTATCACTTTTCCCTAAGATTTTACCAGTAGTTTTTCTCTCCTGGAGGGGCTCAGATAGTGAAGAATTTAGGAGATGACTTTCCCCAAGGAACTCTTTAGGACTCCACATTTCCAAGCTACTGGGGAAGAGAACACTTTCAGAGAAATGTAAGATTTTTGTGATAGGAGGACAGATTACTGTGTGGGAGGGCTTGCTTAAATGGCTTTAAGGTTCCTCCACATCCTGACTATAGCCAAGCTATCTCACACATAGGGGGAAATGTCCCTTGAGAAGAGTCCCACCAAAGGACTAAGCCTTCTTCTGACTGATCAGATTTGTCAGCTCACAATGAAAGTCTTGGTCCAAACGCAAAGGTTTTGAGGGTGCAGGGTCACTAAGCTCACCAGCTGTCCTCTGAATACTTACTTGGTGATGCTGCTTCAGCGATTCAGAAGGAACTGGATTCCACCCTGTTTCTCATCTCAGAACAGATAGTAATCAATGTGGTTCCTTGTGTTTTAACCTATGCTAACTAATCCACAGCCACGTTCTCCAATGGTATTGTCTATTCGAGTCACAGCCGAATACCAAGAATTATTAAAAAGTTCTCCAAATAAGCAAAATAGATGCCATTAAAGTAATGCATTTCAACTCATGAGGTCAATGTCCTAGTTTTGTATTTCTTGGCGTCAGCAGTACTGAAAATACTATATGGAAAAAAAAGCTGACTACTGAAATTCTTTGTCATTAATTGAGGTGGAAAATAGTATAATGGGTTATACATAAGCCTTAAAACAACAAATCTCTTAAGTAGTAATTAGAAAGTGTATCTAAATAACAAACTGCCTTATTACATAAAAATGACTAAACAGTACTTGTTGGTCATCAAAGAATTGATACAGCTGTTAATAGCTATTTCATGTGCTTTGCTTTTATTTTGTTTTGTTTTGTTTTAGTATCAGTGACAAGAGAAACATTTTGACTGCTTACACTGTTTTCAATGTGTACTTATGATTCTGACTTTCTACTGTTTTTCTTTCCTCTTACATTGCTGTTAGAAACATTCCACTGACTTATAAGTTTCTAAGTGCACATTGCTCCATAAAGAGACACGCGCCCTAATCAGGTTGAGTGGGGAAGAATAAGAGCAACTAGACAGATATTTGTGGTGTGTCCTGTGTTGTCTTGGGCCAGCTTGTAACTGGTTCACGAGAGACAACTGTCAAGTTGGTAATAGCATATTGGTGTCTTGAAACTAATTGTGATGGGTATATTATGCCACAAAAAAGTCAAACGGCGTAAATCGAGGGCACCTCCACCTCATGAGAACTGGTGTTCTAGTTAGAGTTTCTCCTGCTGTGACAGAACACCATGACCAAAAGCAGCCTGAGGAGGAAAGGGTTTATTTCACCTGATAGTTTATAAGTCCATCTCTGCTGTGCAGGTGGAGGGACCTGGGAGAAGGAAGCCAATAAGTGAAGCAGACCAAAGTCTCGTGCAATGCTCTCATCTTCTCTTCAGAGCATCAGAGGATTTACACTCTCAGGGTCAAGAAAGGCCATATGAGTTTAAGTTCTCATGAGTTCAGGCTGTGTTCAATCACAAGGACAAGCCACATGTGGCAAAAATATGTTTTTCCGTAGAATCGTATAAAGGATAGTTTAAACATTTAAGTGAATAACATCAACAGGCAATAATAAATAATGTAAAGTAAACTCGCTGCTACCTGCTAAATGTGGGAGGAGCATAAATACGCATTCCAAGAACAAGTCTATGTATTGAATAGACTGAGGTCACAAGGCTCTAATCTGGTTTCCTTGGGGTATTCTCACAAGCACTCACAATTCTCCTCACACAGTTCCATCCTTGCACCATGTTCTGACATAAGTCTATCGCTGATGGAAGCCAGGGCAGGAACCTGGAAGCCAGATAATAAACAGAGCAACAGCCATGGAGCAGTGCTGCTTAGTGGCTTGTTCAGCTTGCTTTCTGATGCACCTCAGGACCACTTGTTCAGAGGTGGCAATATCCGCAGTGGACTGGACCCTCCCATGTCAATCACTAATTAAGAAAATGCTATTAATGTTATTTTTATATAACTGTGTTTCTTTCTCAATTTCTCTCTTAACCCAGCTATCACACAAATAGCTGAGACTCCATTATATTACTTAAACAAGCTCACAGCACAAGAACTGAGCAGTTATCACTCTATTCTTAACCCTCTAAGGTAATTTGGCTTCCTCCCAGCTTACATCCCAGAGATACTTGCACTTTGTGGCTTTTGCTGTTCCAGCTCTCTCTTCTGGTCTCACCTTGACATCTGTCATGCTCAGTCTCCTGGCTGAATCTTCTAACTCCTCCTCTAACTCCTCCTGCCCTGGCTGGCAGGAAGTCCAGTTCTATTATCTCCCTTCTCAGTGATTGGCTGTAAGCTGCTTTATTGGCATATCAGGGGACAATGAGGGAGCAGTGCACACACAACATTGATACAGGAGAATCGCAGAATAATGATTGCAACCAGATATGGGGGTATAGAAACCAGTATTTGAATTACACAATAACCTTATGCCTACGAAATGCACTACAGATTTGCCTATAAGCAAATCTTATAGTGACATGTTCTCGATTGAGTCTCCCTTCCCAAATGACTCCCTTCCCAAATGGCTTGGCAACAACTAACTTACACAACTGGTTGGTAACCATTTATCAGCATACCAGTGGTTTGCCCATGCTTCCTGTCCATAGATGTGAGATTTCACTGTGTATTACAGAGACTATATTGTAGTAAGACCGTGCCAGGATGTGATGTGGTCAAAGCAGTCCTCAGATTCCAGGGCATTGTTTAATGGAAGTTTATTTCATGCAACACTGCAAGTCAGTTGGAGCCTT
Source organism: Acomys percivali (assembly GCA_907169655.1). Taxonomy (NCBI): domain Eukaryota; kingdom Metazoa; phylum Chordata; class Mammalia; order Rodentia; family Muridae; genus Acomys; species Acomys percivali. Next base: position 2,766,069 of record CAJRSG010002426.1, on the reverse strand, counting down.
AGCTTTGCTCAGTCACACAGCGCAGCATCCACATGCTTCTTGAGTCCCATCTTCTCTCTGAAAGGCTTCAGCATTTAGCACAGTGTGAGGAAAAACATCTGGAACCTAACAGCTGGTTTTCCTATACTTTGATCTAGAAATGGCATGGATCGTTTTGTACCCATGCACCCCCAGCCATAACTGATCACAAAGAACAAGGTATCATACAAGAGTGGGGATGGATGGATGGGGGCCAGTTGGTCGCTACATGAACATCACTGTTTCTGTGCAACAGACACCATTGTTTTATATGTCTCTATGGGAGAAATACTATCAATTAATGTATGACTTAGAAAATATAGAAAAGTTTGGATATAGCTTAAGAAACCTCCTGTTACTCTTAAACACCAAAGATGGTAAATTGACTAAAATAAGTTGGTATGGCGTTCTAAAAACTTCAGGGTAGTCCTACCCAGACCCAGTCATGGTGTCTGCATTTTCTTTACAGGATCAGATTCTGTTCCACCATGAACATACGGCAGGTAGCATATCTTCACGGGGAGCTCCTAGACCATAGTGTGAGCCCTGAAACTTCTAGTAACAAGTGGGGCAATGGGGCCAGGGGAGGGGGAGGACTCAAGACCTGCATTGGCACAGGCAAAGGTTTTCTAAAGCTGACTCCAGTACCTGACAAACTTGACTGACTAAGGGACATGCATCCGACTAAAAGTTCTGTAGATCAAGTGAAATAACTACAGAGTGAAGAGATGCCTACACAACAGAAGGAAGACTTTTCCAGTTATTCATCCAGCTAGGGATTAATAACCAGAAAATATTATGAACTAAAACCACTCAAACAAAACACAGTAAAAGAACAGATAATCCCATAAATGAATTGGAAAAATAAACTGAACAAATAGTTCTTAAAAGAAGTACAAGTGGGCAATAAACACACACACACACACACACACACACACACACACACACACACAAATTCAGCATCTATATTTTCCAGGAAAGTGCAAATCAAAACTATACTGAGAGTCCATCTCATTTCAGTCACAATGACTATCATGGTGGGAGAAGCACCAAACACTGGTGATGATTCAGATTAAAAACTAAAAATAAGTCTATCCTATGATCCAGCTGTGCCACTCCTTAGACTATTATACCCAAAAGACTCTGAGTCAGCATACAATAGCATCTCCATGATTCCTGTGTCACTATTCACAGTAGCTAAGTTACACTAGATGCTTCTCAGTGTGTGAGTAGGTAAAGAAAATGTGAGCCACACACACACCCACTCACATGTGCACACATGCCCCTGCACACACACAGAGAACATTGCTCAACCATAACGAAAAAAAAAAGAATGTAATGAGGAAAAACAGATGAAGTGAAGGTAGTTATATTGAGCCTATGTGTTCATCAACTGATGAATGGATAATAAAAATAATAAACAATGGAGTATTATCCAGTTGTTAAGAAAAATAACCTATTTGCAAAGGTAGATGGATGGAGCTAGAAATACTCATCCTGAGTGAAGTAACCCAGACCCCAAAAGATAATGATTGCATGTTCTCTCTTATATTATGATGTTACATTTAAGTGTTTGAAATGTGTGATTCAATCTAAATAATCACAGAGATTAGGTATCTGGTAAGGGACCAAGCATAAGGGAGGGGATTTCCAAGGAAGGAGCCAATATAGTGTTATAAAGAGACGAAAGTAGAACTAAAGTAGAATTAAATAAGGAGGTGAATGGGAGGGAAGAATAAGGAGGAAATGTAAGAACAGCTGACACTAACAGCTTTTTGAAAAACCACATGAAAACCTATCCCTGTAGAAGCTTCCTAAAGTGTATACAAACATGAAAGCAATCTGAATGGAACCGCTATATAACTGGGGAGACATCTTCTATCACCAGGTAAAACCTCTACTGCCAGGAACTGGTTACATCCTGTTGAGTTGTTGACCACAGGGGTCCTATGGATCCACCAAGCACCTCAGGCTGTTGTTGAGGTTGTCGGTTACTCTCCACAACTGGCGGTAAGGCTTACGTCATCAAACATGGAGAAATGGCTCTGGTGCCTATGTAGCAGTCTCACTTACACTGACTAGTATATTTCTGGAAGGTACTCTGCAATATCACTCAGCTAAAAGCCTGTGACCTGCAAAAGCAACCTGCCTGCAAGATATACTGGCACAAATGTTGCGGGAGTAAACAACCACACCTTAAAATTGAATTCAACGTCCATGCTATGAGACGGAACCCATACGTGACACTCCTAAAGTGGCCAGGAACCTGACACTAGATAGATCACAGGCCTAATGGAAAACCTACTACATTATGCTGCTAAAGGAACAAGGCAATAAAGTGACTCCTGTTGATATATTTACTGCAGTACCCATCAACCAATGCCTCCTTCAACTTTCATTAGAGAAGTTTCTTTATAGCAGTAAATGGCAATTAATAGAGACCTACGGCCGGATAATGGGCAGAGAATAAGGGACTTTGAGCACCCTCTTGTTTTCTTTTGGGCATATAAACAGTAGTGTGGTTGCTGAGTCCTATCAATTCTATTTGCTGTGTTTTGAAGAGACTCCCAGTTGTTTTCTGTAATGGCTGTTTTAGTTTGTGTTCCCACCAACAGCGCTTTTCTTAGCCTCCTTGCCAGCACTCATGTGTCTTCCTTGATGATTGTCATTCTAACTGGGTGAGTTGGTATCTCATTGTGGTTTGATTTTCATTTTCCTGATGATTAGTGTGCTTGCATATGATTAACTGCCCTGCTGGCCTTTTATAGGTCTCCTTCTGAGAGATATCTATTCTCCAAGCTTGTTCTTGAATGGATCGAGTTCTCCAACTGACACAGTTCCCTTGTAACTAGGAGGCACCTATAGGACAAATCTGTTTGGTAAGAAGCTGTAGATTATCAGACATGTCCTGAATTATGAGATGTTGAAGTATAAAAAGACAAGATAATAAAGTATATTTTAAAATGTATTAAACACCCTACTCTGCTGAGGGGCAGCTTGAGCTGAAGCTCCATCTGAAGTTGGTTGGAAATCATGAGCAGGAAGCAGGGGGAAATCCCTACGATTTTAAAATTATAGGCAATGGCTTGGCCCTGGAGATGAAAGCTGGAATTTACCCTTAGAAAAGAGAGTTTGCTGAGTTCGTGAGAACTAGCAGATGAGTCATGTCACACAGGTATTCAAACCAAAGCAAAGGCATTGTTCCCACTTAGCACTTGTCAATCATGGGGACTCTGAGTTGTTAAACATCAATTACGTGTTTTGTACTCACAGGACTTCACATTGTTTCTCTCTGACAAATATTAGCTTTCTTTAAAGTGTGAATTTAGACTTTATTGGGCCCCAAGGGTATCACTTATTCACTTAGAGGCTTGGATGCATTATTGTTCAGAAATAAAACCTGGAGACTACAAGGAGAAGGAGATTACAGCCTTATGTCAGCAGACAAGAACGCAAAGAGAAGAAATAGACTTTGTAGGGCTTATATCAGGTTGGCTGATCCAGGCCAGACTGAGATTGGGTTCTTGTGCCACAATGTGACCTACTGCATACTGTGGAAAAACTTCCTGAGTTTTCAAAGTCATCATTTTGGGAAAAGGGATCATATGCTGGTGTTAATAAATGATGACAAGAGAAGTGGACCTTTGGCCAGAGGGAGAAAACGGTAGGTACCTTTGACATCTGGAGATAGGCCATAGGCTTGTTCTTAGGGTTGTAGATGTGTTTGGCCTGCCTCTGAGCTTGGATCTCAGTGACGGGAACTAAACAGGCATATTCCTAGGGGGCTCTGAATGGGCCGGGAGCTCCCTGAATTTGAGAGTAAGCTCATCAGTGGCCTCGCCCAACAGTGGTACCAAAACATGTGTGTCTTCTATTATTCCACAGCTTTCACTTGAGATTGTCAAGTATACGGTGGGTTCTCTGGGGGCTAACGGGATTAGGGGATTTCTGTGGTACATGACAAAGACATGCCTCTTCACCACAGTGACAACAGAGCCTAAGGAATAGGGGTGAAGACCAAAAATGCTATTTGGAGTTTAACCTCAGTTGTAAACAAGTGACATCACACATCCCAGTCATCACCCTGGTCTAAGAAAGCATTTCCTTACAACCTAGTGAAAACCAGCATTCATCACAAATCCAGATTGTCAAGAAAGGGGAGGAGGGGGAACTAGTTTGGAGACATATGAAAGACTGTCCTACATTGATGGGATATGAAAGCGGCACTCTGTGACATAGCAAAGTAGCACCCTGGGGTTGTGATAACTTTGGTTATGGTTGAGTTTCCTGAGGGACTCTCTCAGTAGCCAGTGACTGTGCTCAGTTTGTGGCCCTGGCACTGTGGGGCACATTGCATATAAACATGGTATTTTTCTTGAAAGCATTTGGACATGTTCCCTATGTGTTTCTAACAATACTCTAGCCGTCCACATGAATCTTACAAGTGTGGATTTATCTAAATCTTTCTTTATCCTATTTATATTTGCGGACTGTGCAACATCTTGAGGATAATGAGTTCCATATGTTTACTACCCACTGTATGAAGTAATGCCATCTTTTATTTATCGTGAAACTACTTTCATAGAATTTCAATGGGTGCTCTGAGGCTTGGCTCTCCAGGATTTGAGTGTGGTCACACTTCACAGCTATAGCCTGCCCACATAGGCCTGTATGTAGGTAAGAAGTGGTACCTTCTCTTTCTAGGTCCTTGGTCTAGTTTCATTTCTGTTGCTATGACAAAACACTCTATCAAAAGCAATTTTAGAGAAGAAAGGGCTGATTTGGCTTATAATGCTACATCATGTGGAGGTAATAGCTTGCAGGGGCTTGAGAAATTTGGTATCACCACAGCCACGGTCAAGAGAAAAGAGAAACAAGTGCATCCATGCTGCCTGCCTGCTCTCAGCTAGCTTGCTCTACTCTTAAATTGTTCTGGGCTTAGCCTAGGCAGTAGTGTGGCCCATAGTGGGCTGGGTCTTCCTATGTCAATTAGCTTCCAAGACACTTCCTCCACAGACACGTCCACATGTCAGCTTGATCAAAGCAGCCTTCACTAAGATTCCCTTTGAGGTGAGTGCAGGTTGTGCCAACTTTACAGTTGAAGTCAAACAGCGCAACATGTAGCATCATGCCAGATGGACAGTCCTATTAGGAAAATGCTGACATGGTATCAGCCCTAGCTGGTATCCTAATCCCCACTTCATACCCTTGGCTGGGTGCTCTTCCAGGACTCAGTAGGAAAGGGATGTACAGGACTGTAGCCTAATCACAGAGATCTCTAAATGATGATATCCTTTCCTTTTAAAAATATTTTATTAATTTATTCATATTACATCTCAATAGTTATCCCATCCCTTGTATGCTCCCATTCCTCCCTCCCTCCCATTTCCCCCCTATTCCCCTCCCCTATGACTGTGACTAAAGGGGATCTCCTCCCCCTGTATAAGCTCATAGGGTATCAAGTCTCTTCTTGGTAGTCTGCTATCCTTCTTCTGAGTGCCACCAGGCCTCTCCATCCAGGGGACATGGTCAAATATGAGGATGATATCCTTTCTCATCTCCCAAGGGAAGAGGTCTTCCTTTTTGGTCAATCCCTAGTTTACAGGCTATTTCTGGAGACCCAAGGCTCTGAATGAACAGTCCAGTGCTCTCCACTTTCCTCAGACCACTCAGATGCAGTGATCACTGTAAGATGCTGGGTTCTGGGTACCCATGGTGGACGGAGGAATGCATCCTCTGTGGATTCCATGTATAAGGTTTCAAATAGAGAATTCATGGGTGATTATCTTATAATCATATTTTAGGTTAATTGGTTTTAGATCACTATTATCTTATTATATGCACACATCATTGGAGATCTGTCTATATATTTTCAAAGCTCAATGCAGCCTTTTTCCTTTCCACCTTAATCATTTCAAAACTAAACCAACTGTGCCTGTCAACTTCCAGATTTAATTTTGTATTTTCTTTAAAATTGCACTCAAACCCAAAATAACATACAAAATTCAACAATCTGTGGGTAACGCAACACTTTAGGAGAAAGTTATGTTATGTGTCTGGGTATTTTGTTACTTGGGTACCTAGTATTGGAAGGCAAGAAGAGGGCATCAGAGCGCCTGAGACTGGAGTTACAGTTATGATCTGCCATGTGGTTGCTGGGAATCAAACCCAGGTCCTCTGGAAGAGCAGCCAGTGCTCTTCTCTCTAGCTTAAAAAAATACTTTTAAGCTGAGTGTGGTGGTACATAGCACTCGGGAGGCAGCAGCAGAGTGGGTCACTTTGAGTTCAAGGCCATCCTGGTCTACACGGCAAGTTCCAGGACAATTAGAGCTACATAATACAAGACTTTCTCCTAATAAAATGAAAATACTTTTGAATGCTTAAATATTTTGAATTTACATAACACTTTAAAAAATAGTACCTGCAAGATGGGTCAATAGATAAAGTGCCTGTTTCCAAGCCTGACTGACTACCAGGAGTTGTCCTCTGTCACCTTCTTGCCATGGGATATGTTCCTCAAATAAATAAATAAATACAATTCTGAAGGTTGTGAGTTTTTAAAATTTTTTTTTGGCTTTTTGAGACTCGGTTTCTCTATGTAGCTTTGGCTGTCCTGGACTCACTTTGTAGACCAGGCTGGCCTCAAACTCATAGCAATCCACCTGCCTCTGCCTTCCGAGTGCTGGGATTAAAGGAGTGCGCCACCACGCCCGGCCGAAGGTTGTGATTTTTAAAATTTCTAAACCTAGTGTAGTGGCACACACCTGCAATTCCAGCACTCACAAAGCCAAAAGAAGATAGCCATAAATTCCAGGCAATCCTTAGTTCATAGCAAGATCCTGTCTCAAAAGATAAGAACAACGTAAGTAAGTCTTAATTTTTTTTGCACATATTTATCTAGAACAGTGTCTGCTGCCTGGTTGATGAGCAAAGGACGAATGAATAGCCTGCATCCTCTCAGTCAGCATTGTTTATGTTATTTTTATATATCAGCAGTCCCTGTTACAAACACTTTCAAGATGTTCACTTTCTTTGCCCATTAAAACACTGGAACTCTAATGATTCATGGGTAATGTATTAGAGCTAGTCATCTAATGAAATCGAACAAGAATATCAAACATCATCCCAGGTGTGGGGGTTTGGATAGAGGAATGGCTCCCACGGGCCGCTATATTTAACCGCACAACCATCAGGGAGTGGTGCGACTTGAGAGTGATTAGGAAGTGTGGCCTTGCTGGAGTAAGTGTGTCACTGGGGGGTGGGCTTTGGGGTTTCAAGATGCCCATGCCAGGCCCAGTGCCTCGGTCTTATTGCTGCCTGCACATCTGGATGTAGAGCTTACAGCTCCTTCTCCAGCACCATGTCTGCCTGCATTGTGCCATGCTTCCCACCATGATGACAATGGACTAACTGTAAGCACACGTCTATAAATTGGTCATGGTGTCTTGTCACAGCAACTGAAAAGTAACTAAGACATTTCCCTAAGCTCAGATTCTCCTGTATGTAGTTCAGCCTACTGTACTGACAGATATTACCTGGCCCCTAGTGCATGCCCTGTTGCAAGTAAGACTGAGGGACACTAAAACCATGGATGCTCTGGGTCTTGCTAAGGTGTGGCTATAAAATGGTCCTTTGTCTCTTTCTAAGAATCTTAAGTTCTCCCCTGGCATCTATTAAACCACAGCAGCTAAGATGTATGATACGTGGCAGCTCTGACATTCTTTGGGCAGTGACTGTAGGATGCTGACAGTCTCGCCATTTTAGAAGAGAAAGATGAGGACCTTGCACGCATGACAATAAAGAGAATTTAGAGAAAAATCCATGGGAATCAATAGTGAGCTGACAACATTTATGGTTTATAGGAGAGTAAACTGCCCTCTACTTTATGTTCTGCTAAAGAGTTTGGGAAGGTGGTTGAAGGTTGAATTTTGGAAAGTAGGTTCAGAGATTGCTGCACATTCCTCTCAGAGTAGGCTGGCTTTCTCACAAACTAAGCTTCCTGTCTCTGCTACCGTAACAACTATGACTGTCCTTTGTTCTTTAAGGGGAGTTAGAGATTCACGTCTCACTAAGAAAGCTGTTCACACTGCCCATGCAGTCAGGCAGCCATGAGCTGTGCTGCCCTGCTCAGGACATGAAGGTGGCTGTGTGATATTTGCAAGGAAGGCCAGCAACAGCCGGGCTTTCGTACAGCTCAGCCCTTCCAGTAGTACATCAGCATCAAATCAATTTGGAGATGATAGAAAAAGATCCCGGATTTTTCCTTTTCTTTCTTTTTTCTTTTTTTCAGTAAGTACTGACGGCTAAAAGGTAGCTTTGGCTTTATTGGAGAGATTTCTCTGAAACAGAGAAACCCTTATAGGAAACCACAGATGAGACATTGGCCGGCTGGTGAGTGAGTTCATGATATAGTTGGCTAATAATGAGAAAATGATATCTCTCTACGTGTCTGTCTGTCTTGTTATCTCTGTCTGCCTCTCTCTTGTCGCTCTCCTTCCCTGACCCCAGCCATCCATGTAAAGGAAAAAGGACTCGAAGTGGAGCACAGATCTTCCTGTCCCCATGGGAGTTAAAAATCTCATACACACTCATCTCAGTATGGTGGAAAATCTTGAAGAACCACACCTTTGTGACTGTGTTAGCTACAGGAACCTATATAGACATATGGATGCTATGCAGACTCATCGAGTGGGGTGAGGCAGGGTTCACATTGGGGAAAGGAAGCCAGTTTTGAGATGGGGTGCTTTGAATAAGTTCAATGCTCTGTTGTTTGCTGCTTCCACATCGCAGCCTATGAAGACATCGATGCTACACTTGCCTGTCCCTTAAATGGCTGGCAAGACTCTCCTAAGAAGAGCTTTGGGCAGAAAACACCAACGGGACACTTAAACCTGAGTGGTGTCTGAGGAGTTGAAGTATCCTTGGAGGAATATGAAGACAGACACTGAGGCCTTGCAATGTGTGTCTTGACCTTCTGGTCCTTAGGTGGCCCTCAAAATAGGCTCCACAGTGAGGACAGTGCCTCAGCGTTTGGTGTTATGGGAGCGCCTATGTGCGCATTGGGATTTAGAGTTCCATTCCTCTTGTCTATCAAATATGCTCTTTATACAGAAGATGTCTTGTCTACAGGCAAATAAAAAGTCTCAGCTTGAACTCTATAACTACAGTGTTACCACACCTTCATTGTCAGGAGCAGCTGGCAAGTCCTAACAAAATCAGGGGCCTGCTAGCCAACCAAGATCTCTCAGAACTACCAAGTCTGAGTCACAGCATTCAATTTTTGTCTGCACTCAAGGAAGAAAATGCTGTCTTTTTAAGTCCTTTCCCTATTTTGGGCTGGGTATTGCCTTCCTTGGGAATTCTGAAGTTCTGTTGGACTTTTCTGTGGGTCAATTCACAAGTTGCTATTCTCAACTATTGTGGTGCTTGGAAGATCCCTTTATTCATCTCTCTCTCTCTCTCTCTCTCTCTCTCTCTCTCTCTCT
>CAJRSG010002426.1:2740703-2756466 GCA_907169655.1 Acomys percivali | reverse complement strand
CCTCAGTCAAGCCTGGAGATCATGAACATGGCCAGTCTTTCTGGCTGGCTTTCTCCACGAATCCTTGTCTCTGCCCCACAGGCTGGAGCGACACAGCAGCCCTTGTGCCATTTATATGGGCTATGGGCTCCAAGCTGGTTCTCATGTTTTTACAGTAAATATATACAAGTCATCTCTCCAGACTCATACATCTTCCTAAACTGTCTGGACCGTTTTAATCTGACAGTACTACGCCTTCTTCCCACGCACTAAAAGCCACTCAACAGCGGGCTCTCAAGGTATTTGATGAGGTTTCCATGCTCCCTGCTACCTGGAGGGCCCTGCACCAGTTTTCTCTGTGATATTTCCAGTTCTACATCCCTTACTTCCTCCTGACCCACACCTTTGTAAGGCATCCTGATGACTACACATAATGCTACCCCAAAAGAGATAATTAAAAAAAAGAGAGAGATAATTTTCTTTTAGATGCCTGATGGTAGTAGTGAGGACCTACTGTGCAAGTTCAGAATGCTACTCAAATGAAGCAAGTAAAATGTGCTTTTATTTGTTCATTTTCTTTCTTTTTAATTTTATGATCATCTTTTATTTCAGTGGCTAGTTTCTTTTTTTTTCTTTTTTTCTGTTGAAACTTTCCAACATATTTGATCACAGTGTCCCTCGTCTCCCAGATCCTCCCCATCCAACTCCATACCCCCCTCTATTTTTCTTTCTTCCTTCCTTCCTTTCTTCCTTTCTTTCTTTCTTTCTTTCTTTCTTTCTTTCTTTCTTTCATTCAATCACTTTACAGCCTGATCCCACCCACCTCCCTCTTCTCCTCCCACCTTCATGCCCTCTTCCCTCCCCCCTTCTTCTCAGAAGGGGAGGCTAGTGGGTATCCAGTGGTTCCCAACCCATCCTGGCACCTCAGGTCACAGCAAAGCTAAGTGCATTCCCTCCCACTGAGGCTTGACAAGGCAGTCCAGCTAAGGAAAGGGATCCAAAGTCAGGCAACAGAGTCAGAGACAGCCCCTACTTGCATTGTTAAGGGGCCCACATGTTGACTAACCCGCATGTCTTACTGGCAGACACAAAACAATCTAGCTGGCTCAGTTGCTACTTAGTTGTTATAAGCTTTGATTTGTGTCTGCTTTAGATTTTATTTCTTCTACCAGAATCCATAAAATATCAGACTCTTCATAGCTCTTTACAGTGTTTCCACACTGAAAACTAGTCTGAATTGTAAAACGAGGATGGTAGCACAATGTCCTATGGCTCATTTTTATTTTACCTTTCTGCAACTGCGGCCCCAGACAGCTCTAAAAGCTGTGTCATGTGCTCTTTATGAGGGTATGCTAAAATGCTTTTGGAAAGAAAAGGGGAAAAAGGAACGTGGGTAAGATTTAGGTGCTGTTTGCCCTCCTTGTGTTACCATGCAGACGAGACATTTTGTTTTTCTTTGCCTGGTGTCATCATACTTACAAAGTTCAGGGCGTGACTGCCTGTGTGAGAGTGTGCCTCTCGTTGACCTTGGTGGTGACACGGTGTCTACAGCAAGGCAACTAACCCTAGCAGAGGCTGTGTGCGGCTCAATGGTTGCCTAATGAACCCCACTCACTGCTGATCGTTGTGACTGTATTTAAAGAATGTGTTGCCGTGGAAATTTCTCTTGCATTTGTTATTGTTATTCAGCTTCCAAGCTGTGAGACTCGTGCTGAGGAGGCTCTGCACCTGTGCATGTGTGCATGTGTGCATGTATATACCTGTGCACCTGTGCACCTGTGCATGTGTGCATGTGTCCATGTGTGCCCCTTCGGTCTTCTGACTAAAACTGGGGCGGAATGGAAAGGCCACTTTCTCTTTTAATAACAAACATTTCTGTGGTTACTACACAATGGCACTTCCAGGAGTCTTTGTTCATATTACTCCATGGATGTGTGCCAGTTCTAAAAGGAAGCTATGGTTGGTTTCATTTGAGATGGGCGTCTCTCTGTGCATCCCAAGATGGCCTCAAATATAGGATCCTCCTACCTCATCATCCCAAGGGCTGGGGTGTTAGAGATGAGCCTCTATTATCCCTAGCTTCATATACAATTCTTCATTGTCTTCGCTCATGTGGAATAGCTACCATATATGGAAATTCATGAGAATTTCATGAGGGTTATAAACTAAAGAAAATTCAAAGATATGTCCAGAAATTGCTATGACTAACCACTCAGCAATTGCACTATGACACATTACTGCTCTTAGGGAATTCATGCATGATTAAACAGAGATTTGGTGAGGGCCTTCTATATATGGGAATTATGACAGACTTTGAGGATACACAGCCACATGACGAGTGAAATGGCCTTTAATCTCAGAGCTGGGAAAACAGAGTCATGCAGATCTCTGTTGAATTAGATGCCAGCCTGGTATACATAGAAAGTTCTAGGCCAGCCAGTACTACAAAGTGAGACTCTATCTCAAAAAGAGAGATAACCCCCTCCAAGAATGCATACCTGCTAAGATATTTGCCTGAAAAAAACTAACAGTCTGATGTGGGCGACCATAAGTAGCCCAATACACCAATAATCAACTGAATGTGGTATGTATATAAAATATTAAGTCAGTATACAGATAAATTTTAATTTTGTTTATAATTCAAAAATAAATCTAGAGTAATATGTGGTTCTGGAGTTTATTACATATATGTCTACAGTCTGCACCACAAGGATGAGACCTCCCCGAGCTGTTTGGAGAAGGGGAGGCTTCAGAGTTGTGCAGCCTACAGTTTGGATATCTGCTCTTCCTTTAACAGACACTTGATAGTTGTAATCTAGCCAAGGTCAAGTGTCTTTATTGTTAAAGTAGGGGTGATGGGATTGGAAGGATGGCTCAGTGCATAAAGCTCCTGCCCACAGCATGAAGAGTGGAGTTCAGATGATCAGCACCATCTAAATAAGCCAGGGAGGGCTGACTGTGGGCATCTGCAGCTCAGCACACTGAGAGGACAGAGCAGCATCTCTAGAGCACACTGGCCAGGCAGTCAAGATGATCTTTGAGTGCTAGGCTCAGTGAGAGAGAGACCCTGCCTCAGTACATAAGGTGGACAGTGACAGAAGACACTGGGACTCTACACACATGTGTACTGGTACCTGCACACCCACAACCACGTACACACATACACTTCACTCATGCAGCAAATAAAATAGGGACGATGGTGTTATGTTGAGTTACAGGAGCCAAGGAAACACGTGTAAAGTGTGCACACAGTAGGTACCTTTTCTTTTTTCTTTTTTTGTTTTTTTGAGGCAGGGGTTCTCTATGTAGTCTTAGATGTCCCAGACTTGCTTTGTAGACCAGGCTGGCCTTGAACTCACAGAGATCCACCTGCCTCTCCCTCCCCGAGTGCTGGGATTTAAAGACTGTGCCCAGTTTAGTAGATACTTTCAAAATGTCAGACTTCCTTCCCATCAGCCTTCACCCCCATCTCAACACTGAGTGATGTGGAAAATGAAGCTATCCTTGCTGGAAATGGTTGTTTCATCATTCTCTCAGAGATATAAGGTAGATTTCAGGATATTTTGAAATTTGAAAGGCAAATAATTGAGTATAGGAAATGAAGAAACTAAAAATAGTGATTGTTTCTGGTCAGTTTACATATATTTTTCTCTGTCTCTCTCTGAATGTGTTTGTGTGTATGTGTGTGTGTGTGTGTGAGTGCATGCGTCTGTGTGCATACTTGTGGTGTGCAGAGGCCAAGGAGGACGTGTGCTGTCCTGCTTCAACACTCTTCCTCTTGTTCCCTTGAGACAGGGTCTCTCACTGCACCTGGAGCAAGGCCTAGCAGTCCCCTGTCTCTGCTTCCTACAGTGCTGAGATTACAGCACTTTCTGCCCCCACTTCCAGCCTTCTACACAGATGCTTAGGGTCTGAGCTCAGGTTTTCATGTCTGTGTATGTATCCGGCACTCTCACCTACTAAACCATCTCCACAGCCACTGTTCTCTTAATATCTTCATGAAAGCTCTATAAGGAGGGTACTGCTTTCCCCACTTCTAAATTTACACACCATAATATACCACTTAGCTTTATCATGCGTGGCACCCAACAGAATCTGGAGGCATCTTTTTCTTTGCTCACTGAAACCTTGAGTTTAGGCATCCCGATGAGTGTGGTACCTGCTACCCAATGTAGGTGAAGCCATAAAGCCTGCTGTGTAAATGTGCCTGACTGACTTGCTGTCTTTTGTATATTTGCATAGCAGGGGGCATACTGCTTCATTAAGAGAAATTAACTTAAACTGTGGTTTCTTTAAAATGATATTCCAATCAGCATGTCACACACATGGAATTCATGACAAAATGGTCCTTTTTCTGGACACTAAACTTGTGTGGGTAAGAACTCTCTCATGGCTGGGATTTGGCCTCAGGGCTTCCAGTAAGCTAGGGAGCTGGCTTTTCTCTCTGTAGGCTACACTTTCTCCCATCTCAGCATGGAAGGCACCGAAAAAAGACATTTATCTTGTTAAGAATGCTGGACTGCAATAAAGATGTTTTCCATGCCCAGGTTTCTTAACGTTTTTTCTTTCTTTCTAGAGTGACGTAAGCGCTAGCATAAGTGGCTATAGCCAAAAGACTCCAGAAGTCAACCTGACTTCAAGACAATGAAGTTAATGTTTCCCGTACGATGCAGATGGAAGCTGATGGAAGACGGGCAATTCTGTCACCTGAGGTCCTCAGGAGAAGCGGACCCTGCTTCCATCTGGCCCCAGGGATGCTTTGCTCAAGGCTGGGTTGATGCTGAGCTCAGCCAAGGGAAGTTTTCCCTGTATGTGTCTGTATCCCTAAGGGGATTGTGTGGAAGTTGCCTGGTCTTTCCATTCACTTCCTGTTCGTCAGAACTGAGGCACGAGATTGCACAAGGGAAGCTAATGCCCCTCTGTGTCCAGATGACACCCCAGGAGCCTGTTACAGACGGAAGGTGCCGGCACTGCTCTGAAGAGGACACTGGAAAAGAGCAGTAGTCACACGAGGATGATCAGAACACACCCCATTAACTGTTGCTCCTATTTACAAAATATTTCCCACATTTGAGAGTTTTAGTATCTCTCCAACTTCCTTCTAGATACCCTCAACCACAGCCAGACTCATGTTCCCGCCTGCACTCTTGTCCCCCAGTCCACTGTCAAATCAGAAACAGGTGGACCCTTTGCCTAATGCAAGCAAGGCAGTATGCTAACACCTTTCTACTCACCAGTGACCAGTGACTTCCAGTGGTCCAGAGTCTCCCAGTTTGCTTCTGCGGCCTCATTTCTCCCACAGCCTTGGGTTGGTTTGGTCCCTTGACTCCACTCAATGTGCTCCTCCCCGTGTCTCCCCCTGATTCTGCTCAGGGCACCCTTGCTTCCTGACACACAAGCCTCAACCCAAATGTGACTCAGTAGGGCTCTGACAGGACTACCCAGCCAAGGTAGCCGCACCTTCTCAGCCACCGCCTGTGGCATCAGCCACTGCTGTGCTCTTCACAACACAAGCTCCTGGGCCCTACCTGCTCTCCTCACCACCCAGGCTCTTAGCAAGCACATGAGCGAATGTCTACGAACACCTGTCATCTGAGATGCCTGAGCTTTGTGAAGCAGAGAGTGCTTTGTCCAATAGTAGTCATCACTGGGACATACACAGGGGAGGTGTTTGGTACATATTTATTGAATAATGCATAATCTCACAAATCAGAAAAAGAGCACTATTTCAGAAAGAGTTCTTTTTTGTTTAAGCAAGGTCTGTCTCTACATAGTCCAGACCAACTCAAACTCTCAATTCTCCTGCCTCAGCTCCCTAAGTGCTAAAATCACAGGTGTGTATTAGTACATTTTTCAAATAGTAAAAAAAAAACTTTGTGAAAATATAAGCACAAATAAAATACAAATAGAAATCCCATCACTAAGAGAAAGTCATTGTTACATTTATGTAAGACTTTTTTGTCTATATGCACATACAGATTTAGAAGTTGATATAGCTTGTATGCATTTCAAATAGTTAACTGGGCCAAGTGTACTTGCCAAGGAATAATGCTTATTTTAAAGTATAGGATGAGCATTAAAGTGAATTAGGCTATGTGCTTTCCTCACATATTGTAGGTGGTGATTATAAAAAGCACAGAATGAGGCCTGCATCGATGTATCTGTCAGCAGCTGTGACTATGCCCCATGCCAGAGACCCTCACAAAAGCAGGAGGGATTAGCAAGCCTAAGATGCAGAGCTGAGAAGCTCCTCTTTTCATCCTTTTCTAAATCAGGATGGTGGCTATTACTGGAAGGAAGCTGTTAGGAAAAGCTCGTGCATACTTCACACTCCCCTGGGGGCATCATGGTGTTATGACAGTGCCATCGCAATGTCAGAAGTACGTCTGTCTTTCCGGGAGGTGAGGTGCCATGTCCTTGCATGGCCTGGGGACTGATCTAACTGGGCCAGTGAAGGAATGGAGAAATAACAGATGCATGGACACAGATAAGCTGGGATGGGGTAGATGGGGTGGTCTGGGCTCTCTGATGGAGAAGCTGCTGCATCCTGGAAGCTCAGTGTGTTTATTATAGATGATTGAACAGGGAGGTGGGGTTATTGCATTCAACTGAATGAAGAGGTGGGGTTATTACCGATAGCCAGGGAGGCACAGTGATTATATACAGCTGAACAGGAGGAAGGTTAGCTAACCTCAGTAAAAGCAGTTTTTAGCGAACCTCACCTGGGGAAGGAAGGCTTTGCATTCCCATGGGGCTGAGGCATTTGAGCCCTTGACATGGCTCTGCCCATGACGACAACAACACACATTCATGCAGGACTCTACTAGTTCACTACAGTGAGGGAAACCACTGGACTTGGAAACCTGGCCTGTAAATGCCTATGAATATGCAGGTCACATTTGAGAGCCCAATATGCTCGTGAATATATAGAATTGGCACAAAGCCACTGAAAACCAAATGCTGTGGGTGTTTATATCATCTGTGTGTGTGTGTGCGGGTGAGCATGCATGCACTCTCATGCATTTCTGTGCATGAACACACGAGTGCTTGCCCTTGTGTATACTGTACATGCATACTTGTGTGCTGTGTGTACGTGTGTACAGAGGCTGGAGGTCAACTTCAGTGTCTTTCCTTGATAGCTTTCCACGTTTATTTTGTGAGACCCAATCTCTCACTGGATCTGTGAAGCTCATCCTGATCTGGCTAGCCAAGGAGCATTCGGGATCTACTTGACTCTCTCTGCCTTCCCCACTCTAGGGTGCTATTTCTGGCATGTGTAACCTCAACTGGCTTTTTACATGGGTTCCAGGGATCCAGACTTAGGTTCTCTTGCTTGTAGGGTGGGCACCTCATTGACTGGCTCATTTTCCTAGCCCTACCAACTTTTTTGCTTTAAGGCATTATTTAAATATTAATTTTTCTAATTTCCAAAGGAGGCAAGGAGTTAGGAATCTGGGCCAAGAGACAGAAAAGAGAAAAGCTGAGAGAAGTCTTTGGTACAGTGGAGGAACATTCATTTCTACTTCCCAGTTCCAGCCGGGGAAAGCTTGGCCAACTCACTTATGCTTTCTGAGTTTTCATTTCTTCCTCATGAGGAAACAGGAAGGGAGAAAAAGAAGGAACTTCACTGAGAGTCTTTTATAAAGCCCTGTTTTAAAAAAAATAGGACATTCTATGCTCTCTCTCATTGTTAAAAATGCATTCACCGTGTCATTGTGTGCAGCTAACCTATTCAGTTCACTGTTAATTTTTTCTCTTATATTTTGTATGTGTGAAGGATGTTAATACAGAATTGGCACAAGGTCACTGAAAACAAAAACACTATGGGTGTTTATATCCTGTGTGTGTACTTGTGTGTGTGTGTGTGCACAAACACACAAGTGCTTGCTATTGTGTATAGTATACTTATACATGCATACTTGCGTACTGTGTGTACATGTGTGTGGAGGCTGGAGTCAACCTCCAGTGTCTTTCCTTGATGCCACTTCACATTTATTTTGAGAGCCAATCTCTCACTGATCTGTGAAGCTCATTCTGGGCTGGCTAGCTAAGGAGCAGTAGGGGTGTATTTGTCTCTCTCTGCTCCCTAGGGTGCTGTATCTGGCTAAATGTTGTTTTATCTACCAATATGACTCTGTGGTACCACTTAACAATTGGGCTGTACTTCAAAAGCCTCTGGAGGTTTAGTTGAGTAAAACCCTCTGGAGTAGGTTTACTGTGGGTGAATCCCTGTCACACACAGTGGTGGCTTACCTGAAGAAGTGGGGAGTCATGGACATGGTTCAGAGCTCTAGAAGACATGCTGTGGGCCTGCATGGAAGATAAACATACTGAATGGCTCTCAACAGAGAAAAGACATCTGCCATATCTGATTGGTGGTGTGTGAAAATTAGATTTTGCAGAAGTCCTGTGGAGGTTAGGATTAAGAAAGACTGCCATAATTGAGATGTACTATGAATAAATTAATAAAATATTTAAAAACTTTTAGTATTTGTAAAAATAAAAAGAAAGACTGTCATTATTCACAAGATATCTGAAAGATTATCTGGAATGAGGGCTTGGAGAGTGTACGAGAAAAAGAAAAGACAAAACCAAACACCAAAAGCCAGGTGTAGTGTGGTGGTAAATGCCTTTAATCTAAACACTCAGGAGGCTGACAAACAGGGATAGAGAATTCAAAGCCAGCCTCTGTTATACAGTGAGACTTTTTCTCAAAACCCCAAGAGCTAGAGATGTAATTCAGAGGTGTAGTGTGTGTTTGTAAAGCTCTGGCTTCATCCTAGCCCTGAAACAAACAAAACCAGAATGAAAATAGCAACAGCAAAGCAAACATTCAGGCACAATGAAATAGGAATAGGTGTGTAGCAGCACTTGTCAAGACACTCACACACTCTGGGCATGGTAGCGCACACCTGTAATCCCAGCCAGCACTCAGGGAGGCAGAGGCAGGCAGATCTTCGTGAGTTCAAGGCCAGCCTGCTCTACAAAGTGAGTCTATAACAGCCAAGGCTACACAGAGAAACCCTGTCTCAAAAAAAAAAAAAAGGACACATACATACACACGGATACACACACATATGTATATACACACATAAACACACATACCAATACATACACAAGACACATACCAACACACAAACACATTTACACATACCAACATACAAACATGCACGTACATGCACAAAATATACATACATACACACATACTAACACACACACACACACACACACACACACACACACACACACACACATACCGATACACATACTCTTTCAGGACTGTGTGAAACTCATGGAGGTACCCAGTACAGTGACCAAGAAGTCCTGCCCAAGCCACTGTCATACTCAGGGAACATAAGACAAAACAAATAGTCCTTCTAATTCGCCCAAGTGCCTTTCAGAACTTTATTGAGGAGACAGGGTTGGGGAAAAAGAAGAGCATCCTGAGCGCTCCTCACATGTGCAGCTGGGAAGGTGGAACTAGGACACTGCCCGACTATGTGGCTTGCAGAGGGCTTCTGGGGCTGAGTGATGAACACATCCATCAGTGTGCCACCCCTGGGACACACAGGCCTCCGCCCACTGTGCCAGTGTTCTAGCACTACTTGAGCTGGGTCAGTGCTTTTGCGGGGTCGCCCCGTGCACTGTGGGATATTCAGTAGTGTCGATGGACTGGCCCCACTAGATGCCAACAACACCCTTCCTCTCCCTCACCTCCACGTGACAAAATGTATGGAGGCATTGCCAAGTGTCTTCTAGGGCCCAAATCACTCACAGTTGAAAGTCATCACTTTAGGGTAAAACAACAGACTCCGTAAGAGGGAAGCAACAGAAGGAAAACATCTACAGAATTCAGATGTTTATTCTCTCAATCATTCTTTTTATAGGAGCTAATCAATGATGCTTGGAAGAGCTTTTCAAACATCTGACCTAATTCGAAAGCAAGCTAACATGCCACCATCACCATCATCATTATTATTGTTTATAGCAATATGTTACTTTTTAATATTAAATATTTTCAGGAAATATATCACAGACAACCTTTCCCTTGCCCCAGTTCTTTCTAGATACCCTTCCTGCTCACCCTATTCCATATTCTTTCTCCTACAAAAAAAAAATGGAAATAAAATAAAATTTAAAACCACCAAAGTTTTAAACTGATTTCCTTCAGAAAACCAGTGACCATCTCACTCTCTCATCGGTGTCCAGGCCAACTTCTCTGAAAATTATATCAACTAGAACTTGGCTTTCTTCTTCCAGATGCCAAAAACCACTTCAATGCACCGTTGAAAGCACATTTACAGTAAATTATCATATGTAAGAGCCCACTGGTTTGTAGGGCAACTAGTTTTAGTTGTAATGAACCATTTCCTAAATCTGTCTTATGATGCTGCCACCTGAAAAGCTATAATGCACAAAACACGGGCCCTACCAAGTCCCACATCTTAAGAGGAAGTACACGTTTACACACATACCTTGACTTATGCATAGCTCTCAAATACTAGAGAAATATCACACATGGCAAGTCTTTTTCTGTTTTGATTTGCTTTGGGGGAGCATACTAGGCTCCCTCTCTCTGGGATTTATTTCAACCAACATTTATTGGACACCAACTGTGGGCTTGGTTCAATTTTAAGTGGATTTTAATTTTAGTAGTAAAATCAGATTGATAGCTTTAAAGGGCTGAAATTATTTGGGTTTTGGTGAAGATGATCACAGAAGCTCTTGGCTGTCTCTTTATCTAGGTGGCAATCAGGAGGCAGAGGGGGCTGTTAAAAGGATGTGACCATGTAATGAGAATTCTACTTTCTGCCTCATTAGCATTTCAAAGAAAGGGAGGCTTCTTGCATTCATCAGAATGGATGTCCGGTCTAGAAGAAAGTCACAGATAGTGAAAGATCCCCCTTTAGTTACAATCTGAACAGAATATCTCCTTTCTGACACACTGTATTTTATCGATTATACTTTATATTTTTCTGTATTCACTATTGATTGGTCGATGAGTGATGTGCTAGGCATCCATCGGGAGCAGAGCATTAACGTTGCCAAAACTTGAAAACTGCTGATTCTAAGCTCATGCTTGGCTTTATGTTGCTAGCTGGGCCTCCAATCTGGTGTTGACTTCCTTGGATGTGTGGGAGTTGCTCAAAGCAATCCAGCCAGTACAAGCCAGGTATTCTTAAGGCTCCACACATCAGGGACTAGGCTGGTCTCTTTCCAAGATGGAGCATCTGTGACAGACAGCTAGGTTTCCACATACTCATCTGTTCCCTCCCCCTCCTCCCCCTCTACTTCCTCCATCTCCATCCCCTCCCCCTCACTCCCAGTCACTGTGTTTGGAAGCTGCCTCCCCCTCCCCTTGCACTAACTACAGATAGAGGCGCTAGGATAGCGCTACACATCTTCCTGGAGAACAAAGACAGCAGCCTTGAACTCATTAGTTACAGGAACAGCCATTGCACTGGCAGGTGAGCGTGGCGGCTCACGTACAGGTCATAGTAGAGTCTTATAGAATTAATAAATAGCCAGCAACAGTCAGTGTGTGTGTAACCACTTAGAGGAGGGGCTGCTGGAGAGGAGTAGCCAATCACCCATCCCTCTGGATGCTGCATTTATAGAAAGGGGAAACTGGGAGACAGGCATGTATTCATGGTTTCTGTCAAGCTGTGACCGACAGAAACAACTTTAAGGGAGGAGACAGTTATCTGCACTCATGTTTCAGGGGTTTAAATCCCAGAATCCTTGGTGCCATTGAATCTGAGTCTGTGGTGGCACGGAGCACCTTTGCATCAGGATAGGGGTGGGGTTGAGGGTCCTGAAGAAGCTGCTTCTTTATGACAGATCAGGAAGAGACTATGATGAATATGATACCCCCAAGGGTTTGCCCCCTACTGATCTATCTTCTTCAGTCTAGTTTCAGAACCTCCCAATAGAATGCCACCAGCTAAAGACCAAGTATTCAACATATGGACCCTGGGAGACATCCCTTACCCAACCCACAGCATGTGTGTTCAGAGAGAGATTGTCCCTTGAAGATGGAGATGATACTGTCAAAACCTAAGGACACCCAAAAGCCAGGAGAAGGTGGAGGGCACTCTTCCTTGTCCCTCGTTGTGACCTTGTGTTTCTAGCCTGCAGATGTCTGCCATTTCCAGTGTCTGCGCTTTCCCCGAGCAGACACAGCAGGACTGGTGACAATGGGCCCAAGCACTTCCTCACTAGCATGGTTTGATGGCAGGAACAGAGCACTGCAACCACACAGAACAAAACCTGTGCGTACTGATAGCAAATTCACAAACATGTGTATTCATATCTGTTACATACCTGTAAATATATCAGTGCTTACAGTGTAAAGTTTATAAATAGTGATGCTCAGACTCCAGAATGAAAGATGTGTGCACTGATAACAATGAAGAAATTCTGTACTCTCTGTCAGGCTTCACCAATGCCCAAATAGCTATAGCTCCAAATAAAGAAGAATTTTCCAGGCCTACACACTTTCAGGCCACACTATTCAAGACCCGTTTTAATTCAAGGGATGGCAACACAATTCGGGCTGAAATAAACACACAGACTGAGCCCTGGGTGACTCAAAGGCTAAATGTGAGACATATTAGTTGGTGTTTCCCAGAGAAAGTCAATAGAAGCGGTCAGCAAGGAGTATAAGGAGGGTGCAGGGTAGGGGCAAGCATTTTAGGGAAATGACTACGACAGTCCCTATGACTGTGAGGCGCCTTCTAGGGTTGGCAGTTTGTATGAATATTGCTGTTAGTCTTGAGGCCACATTCTGTCTGGCAAAAAGCAGCAAATGCAGGCAAAGTTTCTGCATTGCAATTCAGACTTCTTTTTTCTTTTCAAACCCCATTCTTTCTTTGTGAGTAAGGCTTTCAGCTCGTTGGGTGAGGCCCACTCATGCCTTAAGAGTGTTGTGATTTACTTAAAGTCTACTAAATTAAAGTTAAATTGTATCCAGAAAAAAAGAATCTATCTAAAAAGAGCAAAATAAGCAAATGTTGAAAGCTTCATAGCAACATAAAGCCCGAGGCTGGCCAACTTGTGCATGTTGACACAGAACAAACCACACAGATCCAGAGGAATCTAGGAGGGCCTTGAAGTCACCAGGAATGAACCTCTTCCTTAGTGGAAGCTTTGACTAGCCCATGTCTGAACCAATCAGTGTGGCCAAGAGAATGGGCTTCTGTGGACAGGGGCAAGTTCTGTCATCTACAGAGGGGATCTGAAACTGGTTAGAGCATCCTGTGGCTTGAGGATGCAGTTTTATAGGAAACAAAAGTGTTCTGTAATGACACAGCCCTTAGGTACAAGGGAGGAAGGAGATAGAGGAGAAGAGGAGCTGAAGAAATGAGACTCGCTGTACCACCGTAGGTGGCACAGTGTGTCCAAGATAGCACAGTGGCCAGTGGAAACCATATCTAATGCAGGCTTCTACCCACAAGGTTGACTGAAACTACCTGTGAACCTCATGAAATTTTCCTTTGAGGAAGATGCAGCCTTTGTCATTGATTTAGAGTCAGTGATGTCTGCCCTTTTAAGTACAGAATTGCTTTTTATTATAAATACATGACATTTAAAATTATTTAAATACAAATATTTTTATACTGAGGGGTGTGGAATGTAGGGTGTAGGATGTGGAGATGGAAGCAATGAATTTTTTCCCTGTGCTAAAACCCTGCTGGAAAAAATGTTTTCCCTTAGTCATCCTTCTGAAAATCAGCCCTCTCAGGAATGATTATTACTTAAAATTAAAAGGATGTGACATTTGCAGAGGGTTAAAAAAATAATTTAGCTGGCCTTGTTTCAAGTGACTGCATGATGGCTTTAAAAATGTTCCCCAGCCTCTGGAGGCTGGATACTTCTGCCCGTCCACACAGCCACCCTCTCTTCTCCCCACCCTGCAGATAAGGACTGCCTTTGGCCCTTCTTACTCTCCACACCAATGCATGGTATCTTGCCTACTTGCTTACGTCGCATCACTGGGTACAGAACCTCAATAAGTACAGAGATAGCGCTACACATCCTCCGGAGAACAAAGACAGCAGCCTTGGACTCATTAGTGACAGGAACTGCCACCACGTTGGCAGGCGCGAGCAACAGCTCACATACAGCTGATCAATGTCAGTCAACCTCTGGGAAGCAACTGGAGGCCAGGGCTGAAGAGAGCTTGCTGTGTCCCAACTCTTCCCTCTTTCTTCCCTCTTTTCCTCCTTCCTGCCCTAGTCCCTCCTTTCCTTCCCCAAAACAAAATCTTTTCTTTTTAAAGAACTCTCCCAAGCCCTTGTGTGATTGCAGTGTTCAAATCTTTACGCTTACTAAAACTTCTTTGTAGTTTTTACTCACTAAAATGCTTAGCTAAGGACTAATGCATTTTATTCAATTTTTACTCTGTAATATGAACAAGCATAGCATGTCTGTGAGGAAATGGAGGCATGACTAAGCAGATAGGTATGGTCCTTTGTCAAGGTTGCCCAGACAGGGTTACCCTGACCATCCATCTCTCATCTGTGATAGAGGGAGCTAATGGAAAAGGTGGCCTGACTGTTTGTTTATTTTGTATTGTTTTTTATTCTTCTCTCATATGTTACATCCCGACTGCCGTTTTCCTTCCTTCTACTCCTCCCAGCTGCCCCCCCACTTTCCCTTTCCCAAGATCCACTCTTCCAGAAAAAAAAAAAAAATCAAACCTCCCAGGGATATCAACTGAACATGGCATAGCATGTTACAATAAGACTAGACACAGACCCTATATCAAGGCAGAAGGGGCACAGACACCCCATCCCCGCTCCCACTGTTAGGAGTACTATGAGTACCATAACGTATATGCAGAGGTGGACTCCTCCGTGGGGCATGAAGCTCCCTTCTCCTAGGAACTATAGTTCCACCAGATGCTTCAGGCCTCTCCTCTCTTCCCTGGCCTCCTTCCCTCTTCTAAACACAGATTGTTCTTCTTCCACCCACATGCTCAAACAGCAAAAATACTAGGTGTAGAGCCAGCCTGTGGTGTTGGGAGTTCTCACACAACCCAACGGTTTTATTGTGTGAAGACTGCTTCTATTTTATATGTGAGATTCAGAAAGCCTGGGTCATATCTCTAAAGGTTACGGCACTAACTGACAAGGCAGGCATGTTGGTTTCTTCTTCCCTAAGGCCTAGGTCCAGTCTACCACTCTGCCGTGTGTGTGTGTGTGTGTGTGTGTGTGTGTGTGTGTGTGTGTGTGAGTGTGTGTGTGTGTGTGTGATGTTGTACCCACATGGATATGTGCATGTGTGTGTGAGGGAGGGTACATGTGCACATGTGTCTGTGCACATATGGGAATGTGCATGTGTGTGAGGGTACATGAACACATGTGTCTATACAGAGGGAGGGCAGGGGTCAATATTAGGGTCTTTCTCAATTGCTTTCCATCTTATATTTTACACTTGCATTTTTTTATTGGTGGCAGGGAGGTGCATACCATGCCAGGAGTGTGGAAGTCAGAGGACTCAGGATCTCGGGAATCTCAAACTCAGGTCATCAGGCTTGCTGGCAGCAATTTTACCTGCAGAGTTATTTTATTGACCTATCTATCTCTTTGTGTGTGTGTGTGTGTGTGTGTGTGTGTGTGTGTGAGAGAGAGAGAGACAGAGAGAGAGAGAGAGAGAGACTCTCACTGGATTTGCCGTCAATTTCCAGGGATCCATCTGTTTCTGTATCCCACTCCCGAGACTGGAATCTGAGACCTGCTCTGCCTCGCCCAGGTTTTACATGGTTCAGGGATCTGAACTC
>CAJRSG010002426.1:2728798-2740693 GCA_907169655.1 Acomys percivali | reverse complement strand
TGAATGTGATTTAATGTTTCCTAGTAATCTGGCACGCATTTTAAAAATGATAACATTGCTGTTCTTGCCTCAGCCTGATACCTTGCGTCACACTATTTTATGATTTCTGACTCCTTGCAAATGTGGGCTTCGACATCCCATGTGATCAGGCTGAATGCTACATGACCTCTGTGCTTGGTTGTGTTAATCCAGATCTGGTTAAAGCTACACATGTAAGCTGTATAAACCACACAAATATAAGCCTCCATCTTTCTCACTTCTCCCTTTTCATAAGATGATCAAGTCCTCGCCACATACTGCTCTTCCCCTATCTATTGTCTGTCTGTCTGTCTGCTCATATATCTATCTGAGCTACCTCTGAACTCTAACTTTTCATTTTATAAGACTGTAAGAGTTCTAAATCTTACTTAAACCCTTATGTTTTGATAGTAATAACAATGGCAACATCAATAATGATAACAAAGAGGAGGATGGAGAGGAAAAGGAAAATGGAGAAGCAGTCACTCTCTGGAGCTCTCTAACATGGCCTAGGAGACCCTACACAGGATGCTGCCCTCCTCACTCTGCTGTTCCAGCTGCTCTGCTCGTGCAGATGCTGGGATTTAATCTGCAGTGCAGAGTACCTGATGGGCGAGACCGGAAAGAGGTAATCAATCCCCAGGGCTGCCCTTACCATGGATTAATGGTAGGATTCATGTTAGGAGTGGGCTCATGATAGATGGGGAGCTTCTGTCACCTCATCCTATGCTTCCTTGTCCTTTGCCTTTGCCATGGGATTTGGCAGCAAGAAGGACGTGGAAGACATGGCCCTTCAACTCTGGACCTGCCAGCCTCCTGCACTGAAGTAAACGCCTGTTCTTTACCAGTCGCCCAGTCGCCAGGGTTCTGTTCTAGTACCACAAAGAGGACTAAGACGCCTGCTGTCACCCTCATTCCCTAACTGGCTCCCAACTCACCAGTCTCTGCTTTTGCAGCTACCTTTCTTACTTTCCATGTCCTCCCCTTCCCTCCCCATCCCCCTGTGGACATTTATTCACATACCAAGGCTAAGTCCAAACACTCGTTATGCTGTAAAACTCTCCTTGGGTTTTCTGGAAGACTTTATGCTTTCCCAGCTATGAACAGACACGTGGACGGTAGCAACACATGCCACTGTGTCTGGAGCGTCCCTGATAGATCAGAACTCCTTATGGGCAAAGCTTGTACATCGTCTGCACTTGGACCTCAGACGTCTCACCCTGTTTCTGGCACCC
This sequence comes from Acomys percivali, assembly GCA_907169655.1. NCBI lineage: Eukaryota > Metazoa > Chordata > Mammalia > Rodentia > Muridae > Acomys > Acomys percivali. The sequence goes on along the minus strand of CAJRSG010002426.1, from coordinate 2,739,440 downwards.
ACAGTGCTCGGGTTGAATTTGGCTGAAGTATATCTGAGACGGAACCGTGTCACAGCACCCACCTTGGTCTTTCTGCTTCAGAGCTCAGCACGCACTCACAGGTGAGCTGAGGCCTGAGCGAACACAGGTGATTTCATTAGTGTGCTCTGTGTCTGCCCTTCTATTTCAGTTGTTTCCCTGCCCCTACCCCCTGATCAAGGAGGCGCTGGACCTGTCAGCTCTATCCTGGCTGTGTGCCCCAGTGCTGCTGCAGGCGGGCTGTGTTCTTCACCTGTCTGCAAGAATTCCCTCATATTGAATACAGAAATAAAAATATCTCCTAGCATTGCCATGGGATTCAATAAGAAGCGCCTAGCGAAGTGTCCGCACTTCCCTTGGCATGGAGTAATGGTCCAATTAACATTTAAGATGTGGCTTTAGTTATGTTAACATGAGACTCCTCAAGCTACTGGCTTCAATTTGCTATTTCTTTAGCTAGTTTCTTAAAATATTTATGTGTGTGTGTGTGTGTGTGTGTGTGTGTGTGTGTGTCTATCTGTCTGTCTGTCTGTCTGTGTACCAGTAGAGGCCAGACGATCGTCTTGAGGCTGGCTCCAAAAGCTTGAGTTACCGGAAGTTTTGAGCTCTCCAGACACAAGTTTGGGTCTTCTGGGATAGCAGAAAGCTAACTGCTGAGCCAGCTCACCAGCCCCCAAGGTTACATACAGGGTCTCATGTCCTAGATTGGCCTTGAACTCACTAAGTAGCAGAGAATGACATGAACTCCTGAAGATGCCACCTCCACCTCCCTAGTGCTGGGGTTGCTGGTGTGTGGTCCCCAGGATGCCGACTTGGAGATGGAGATTGGGATACAGGAGGAGTAAGTTCTTCATTGCTGTCTTGGAAAGGAGGGAGGGATGGAAGGAAGGAGACAGGGTAGGCTGTGGTACTCTGGAGCTCAGGTGGCCTTTCAGAGATGCCTCTTGTTAGACAAAAGGGACAGCCTAAATAGTCATCAGATACAGGATGCTCCAAGCAGGAGTGTAACCAGTAAATATAGTAGCCCAAACAGTTCCAAAGAGAGCTGTACCAACAATGTTCTCCACATCTGCAGGGGACAAGGGTTCATTCCTGAGAGGCTCTGGCTGGCCCATCGGATAATCCATTACAGTTGAGTAAGGTCCTGCAACCAGAAAAACAAGCCCAGCTTTCTCCTGATATCTTTCCATAATCACCCCACCCCCAACAAACTCTTCGCGAAGCAGAGTCTTGCTGTGTAGCTTGGATGGCCCAGAATTTATTACGTAGACCCATTTGCCCTCCAACTTCCAGGAATCCCCCTGCCTCTGCCTCCTAGTGCTTGGACCATAGGAATGTGCTCTCCTGCTATCATTTCACAACATGCTTTGGGTCACCAAAATGTGGCTTTCCCCAGCAATGATGAGTGGTACAAGCCTGGAGCGGTCTCAGCTTAATTCCATTCTGACAGTAACTGGAACGAGTGTCCACCCTACATGCTGAAGCTTGGTTCCACAAGACTCCCGCCCACTTCAGGTGCCACAGGGCCTGGGTTGCCACCACACTTCTGATGGAGCCATAGAGGAGAGTGCTCAGAAGCCCCCTCCTCAGATGCAGTTACCTGCTGGGATAAATCACGGAATGCAGGGAAGCCGCCATGTCTGCTAGTTTATCCCAAAACAAACATGTAAGGTGGCACAGAGCTGTGTGCTAGGTCCTGTACCCGTGTGACATACATGTACTCAGCGAACTGGGAGCTCCCCAGAGCCCCTTAGGGAGTTACGGAAAATGTATTCCATGGCCACAGTTGATTAAGGCAATGTCTGTTAGTGATTAGTCCAAGCTTTTTTCTGGCACAGTTCTTCCACTCTTTGGGAGTCAAGGGTGGAGATGGAAACAGTTTGTCCATGACACCTCAGCCATCAGTCATGTCTTGGATTGGCCCCCTGGAGCCAGTGTGCCCCTTTGACATGAGTACAATTTGGGGGAGGAATTAAGATCTTCAGGATCCTGGCTTATTCGCGAGAGACCCTGCCTCGATCTCCCTCTTTGCTTCTTTGAACTGTGGTCTCTCTCTTGTCCTTATGCGGTGTTGTAATCTACTTGTGCCCATCTCTTGGAGTCTTTGATTTTATGTCATGTGCCTGCGTTCTTGCCTCTTTAAGCCTTTCATTGGCTAAGTTACAATAAGCAGGAGTAGAAGAAAGCAAATGCTTCAATTCTCAATCTGGGTAGATGGCATGGGGAGAAAGCAGAGTGCTGCTAGCATAAAACACCAAGAAAACCCCAGCCCAGGGACTAGACTTAGATACTGGGGCAGACTTTGAGTCTTAGGGATGAGGAAAGAAAATGGCAGTACTGTCATTTGGATGGAACTTGTCCCCAAGGTTCATACTCGTCAGTGCCACTCTTAAAGGTGGTATCTCTAAGAAATGGGTAGTAGCAGTTCATTGGGGGAGTGTTTTCCTCTAAAGAGTCAAAAGTGCTGTTCAGCACTGTCCTCTGAGCAAAACAGCAGCCATCCTCTGCAGACCAGCTGTGCCTGCTCATAAGACTCCAGCAAGGCAAGCAGAGAAGACATTCCCCAGAGAAGAAGCAGGCAAGGAGGTGCCTTAGTCAGGGGTTCTACGGCTGTGATGAAGCACCATGACCAAAGACACTTGGAGAGGAAAGGGTTTATTTGGCTTACATCACCACAGCACTATTCATCACTGAAGGAAGTCAGAACAGGAGCTCAAATAGGGCAGGAACCTGGATGCAGGAGCTGATGCAGAAGCCACGGAGGGGTATGTAGGCATAAGGTTATTGTGTAATTCAAATGCTGATTTCTGTACCCCCTCCCATATCTGGTTGCAATCCTTGTTCTGAGAATTTACTGTCTCAATGTTGTATAAACACCACTCCCCAACTGTCCCCTGATATGACAATAAAATACCTTACAGCCAGTCACTGAGCAGGGGAGAGAATAGGGCCGGACTTCCTGCCAGCCAGGGGAAGAGGAGTTAGAGGAGAAAGAAGGGGATTAAGCCAAGGTCCAGATGACATCAGGAGAGGAACTAGAACAGGAAAGCTACAAAGTGCAAGCATCTCTGGTATGTACGCTAAGAGGAAACTAGATTAGCTTAGAGGGGTAAGAATAAAGTAATAACTGCCTCACGCAGAGAACTCTGGGCACAGCTCACAGCATCAGAGCAGATGCTCTTGTAAAATGCTGTGTGTGTACAAACACGTGCATATGGGTGCGCGTGCATGTGTGCATGTGGAGACTGAAGATCAGTGTTGGTATCATCCTCCATCACTCACCACTTATTTTGTAGAAGGATCCCTCAGTAAGACTTGCAGTGCCCTGATCTGGCTAGATTGGGTGGTCAATGCCCTTCTCTCACTCCCTGGCACGGGATTAATGATGTGGCAGCTGCACCTGGCTTGTGTGGGTTGTGGGGACCTGAGCTCGGTACTCATGCCCACAGACAAAGCCACATACCCAGTGCTACTTTCTCATCCGTCCTGAAAGCTTAGGGAGATAGCATCCCTGTGCTATCCCTGTTTATGTTTCTCATAAACTCTTCTTGCTAATAACCTTAATGATATGCTGTGGTTACACTTTACGACCTTTGTTCCTGTTTCCAGAAACTGGGATTGAAAACCTGAAATTTTAAATAGAAAAATTGCACTTACAAACACTTTCATTCCTAGCCATAGGAAAAGCAATTACAATTTTAATTGAAAAACTCCCAAGGGCCTTCCTTCGGGCTCCGTGTCATCTAACTCAGTTCTTTGGGGGTGAGCTAAGTGATCTCTTTTCTGCTTGGAAATGGTTTTGGGAACCAGCACCTTCCTCTTTCTCCATCCTTCTGCATCCTTGCCCGAGAGCTGAGCATCATCCTGGTAGTGATGTACCTCAGTGCAGAGCATTTCAGGTCCACAGCACCTCATTTCTTTCTTCTCCATTTCTTGCTTGAACCTCATCTGTAACTTTCTTCATCCCAAGACATTTCTCTGGCGACATTTATTCAGACTAAAGCTACAAATGTAAACTTCCTCACAAATAATTTAGTAACTTGAGAAATGTTCTGATGTTTCTTTGGGCCACAGCATACTCACGCCGGTCACTGGTAGAAGTAGGTTGCAGTACTTCATGTCCTCCTCACCATGGTCACTACTGTGAAGCGCTTTGATGGCACTTTTATGATTCAGGCTCAGGGATGGTTTGTAGGGGCTTGTGATCATTTCCCTAATTGTTTCTATTTTCTAAGCTTTTACTCCATCAGCTTGTGCACCTTCCGCAAAGTGCCTGAAAGATTGGGACTTCAAGTAACTAGATGGAACAAATCCCTCCCTTGAGATATCTAAGGGCAACCAGAGAGAATCAGTGTGGTGCGTGTAATGCCTCTTGACAGAGCTAGATCAGAAAGCTAAGGCCTCAGCACACTCTCTCCTCGGCTCCCCAGGCTGGCATGCATCAAGGCTGGCCTCTGTGGTTGGCACAGGTCAAGTCGCAGATTCAGTGTCATCTGCTTTTGCCTCTCAATTCTTTCATGTATTCAGAGGAATTCCTCACTTTTCAATGTCAACCCATTCCTGGACCCCCTGGGCTAGCATGGGGCCTCACAATGTCCTCCCAGGGAGATTAACTCTTTCTTGAGTACCACCAGTAAGGTACATGCAAATAACCACCACCTCCAAAACCCATAGAGGGGAGAGAAATATAGAGAGATTCCAGGTGTCCCTACCCTTCTGCGTCACTGATCCTGCCAGTCTCCCTTCCATCCAGCATGGGTTATTAGCTAGAAATAAACAGCATCACCTTCCAACCGAGGATGAATCTCCAGGACTCCGACTTTTAGCTTACTTGGTCACAGTGTTATGGTTTCATCTAAATACAGGAAGATTCTTTGCTCTTTTTCTTTTTCATCCTTACATTTTCGTCTAAACACGTGGGAGTTGGTAGAATGGAAATGAGTAAAGAATAATTTTGCTTTTATCACACATAGCAATGCTAGTTCTCAATTCAAGGAACAGCACAGCGCTTGCTATTGGGACCTACGCAACCCACTTATTACTTGGTTTTGAAATTGTGTGCAAGACTTTTACAAGGTTTTCTTTTAGTTGAAGTTGCTTTTTAGATTGTGATTGTCATATACAAATAACACAAATCAGGAGAGTTGAACGTGGGGTGCATGGAGGGTCAGTTCCAGGAAAAAGAACTCATGGGGTGTTTCTATTCTACCAGCTAAGGAGATATTCATGGGAAGCCAAGGGCCATGCTTACTGGTATCCAGGCTTTACATAAAGCTGAAAGCAAAGTGTTGAAAGTTGAGAGTGGAAAATGAATACAACCACTGGGAAAATGGCAAGCTGACAGGCAACAACAAGTTGGAGCATAGTCAACAGAACTATTCAATTAGTTCCGCTGTGCTGTGCCTTTCTTGCCTTGGACTGTTTTTGCCTGGTTAGCAGTCCTTCTTGGCCCTAGGAGCTCAGTTTTTCAACAATAGCACATAGGATCCAGAAGTCTTTATTCTATAAGTTGATGTATCATTACCACCATCATCATCACCATCACCACCACCATCACCACCACCATCATCATCACCACTACCACCACCACCACCACCATCATCACCACCACCATCACACCATCATGATCATCATCACCACCACCATCATCATCATCACCACCACCATCATTACCATCATCATCACCACTTCATCATTATCATAACTAATATCAACAACAATAACAAATCAATCTTTTTCCATAATGCAGACCAACTCTAAGCATGTCAGCTCTCCTTGGAACTAAACTCATAGTTGGGTTTGATAAGTATCTTTTCCTCTTAGAAATCTGTTGAAATGGTTTTCTGGAGTTGACACATTTGCTGACTTCCAGAAACTTATTTTGTATAACAGCCACAGCATATGTATTAGTGAAATTCAGACACAAATGTACTTCATCCTACAAGCATAAGGCTACAGGAAAAGACATTATCATTCTTTTTCCACCGCATCTAACTGTGTACTTTTTTTAGGGGGAAGTAAGGGAGAATGGCTAGGAATGATTGAAGATAGATAGATAGATAGATAGATAGATAGATAGACAGACAGACAGACAGACCGACAGACAGGGACAAGTAGAATAGGAAATGTGGAAAGAGAGACTGTTTCTAGTGGGCATTGCTTCTAACTTTATTATAAACACTAAGAGCACACAGAGCTCCACAGGCACTGTACCATTCACACCCATTAACACTTTAGATCAGCCCTGTTGACCAGTGTCATCTCAGGAGACTCAGGCAGGGAACATTGTATATTCATGGTTATTTACACAATCCACATTCCTAACACCACACATCAGGATAAGAAGCTAGCTGATTAATCTAAAGAAGACAAGAATGTCCATAAAGCACTGCATTAATAGTGTCAGGAGCTCTCAGTGGGACAATTCGGCAATAGAAAGAAAGAAAGAAAAGGTATCTAGACTGCTTTTACTAACAGATGACAAGACTGTGTATATAGAAACTAGTAAACAATTCTAAAATAACAAAGCATTAGGACAAATAAATTTAAAAGATTATAAGATATATGTATTATATATATATATATATTGTCACTGTGAAATGAAACATAAAATCCTAAACTTTCATTTATAATTACATAAAACAGAATAAGAATATATTTACCACAATGAGTTAGAAATTGATAACTCTAAACTATCAATGGAACTTTTAAAAAAGATTTATTTATTTATTATTTATACATTATTCTGCCTGTATGCCAGAAGAGGGCACCAGATATCATTATAAACGGTTATGAACCACCATGTGGTTTCTGGGAATTGAACTCAGGACCTTTGGAAGAACAGCCGCTGCTCTTAACCTCTGAGCCATCTCATCCACCCTTAATGGAACGTTTTTAAGTAGGTTGAAATTAAGGGAAAGACACCCCATGTTCATGGACTTGAAGTCGTAGGATTCCTTAAAGTGTTCCCACAGATTCAACACAATACACATCAGAATTCCACCTGGCTTTCTGTTTCAGAAGGTGGTTCACATGTCTCAGTTTCAAAACTTACCACAAACTGTAGTAATCGAGGCCATATGGTACACGTAGGTAGCTAGTTACATAGCACATGGGAATATGACAAAGGGTCTAGAAACACATCTTCACGTGTATGGTCAATTGCTGTTCCACCGGGAGCTAGTACAAACAGATGGAGAAGAAACAACAGGTTTTCTAATATTTGGTGCTGAGCTGGCTATATGCAAATGAAGCAGCTGGACCCTGACCTTATAACTTATAGAATAGTGAGTTCAAAGTGGATCAAAGGCTTAAACATAAGAGCTTTAAAAAAAAGACTCTTCTAAGAAAATATTAGATAGAATCTGTGTGGCTATGGACTGGGCAGTGACTTCTTAGATGCAGCAACAAGAAATAAGCACCAACAAAAGGTATATGTCATCAGCGTTAATCCTTCATGCTCAAAAGAGCAAGGAGACAGAAACATGTAACAAAGTGTTTATAAATCAGATATTTGATAAGAAAATAAGACAGTCATATAGGGGACTGGAGAGATAGATCAGTGGTTAGGAGCACTTGGGGGCCTTCCAGAAGGAAGTCTGGGACTGGTTCCCTCTACCCATAGTAGGACACTTATACCTGTGATCCAAGCTCCAGGGGTCCAATGCCTTCTTCAGGATTCCATAGAAACCTGCACACAACTGTCACACACATACACACCTAGAGAGAGAGAGAGGGAGAGAGAGAGAGAGAGAGAGAGAGAGAGAGAGAGATATCTTTAAAAAGGCAAATGACTTGGGTAGACATGACTTCCAATAGTGTGTGAACAGCTGGCAATCTTACAAGGAGAGAGTCATTAAGAATGAAATGCAAATCAAAGCGATGAAGCACACTTCATGCACACTAGAATGGCTCCACCAAAAGGGTGGCAATAAAAAAGTGTTGACAGGGGTGTGGAGAAATTAAAATGTCATTCATTGTGGGTGAGAATAGAAAATGATGTAGCCACTTTTGCACGTAGCAATGCTGATTTTCATTAAACATCAAAGGGCACTGACATCATATCCACACAAAGCTTTCACACTGTTGTTTATAGCAACATAATTCAAGCAACTAAAATGTTAATTTATAAAGATATAATATAATTTATAATGATAATCAAATGTTTTTCATTTGATGAATGAAAAAGTGTAATGTGATATATTTGTACACTGGAATACTATCTACCACTAAAAAGGAATAAAGGTACATCAACCTTGAAAGTCTTATGCCCAATGATATCAGTTACATAAAATATGGCTGCATTTATATGAAATACCCAGTATAAATGAGGCAAGGAAATGAGGAGGGATTGCTAACAGAGAAGAGGTATCCTTGAGGAACTGGGAGGAGAGTTCTAAAGTTAGTGCTGATCTTTGACAGTTGTATGCACATCTTAATTACCTACCTGCTGTCATAAGACATCGTGACCAAGGCAACATATAAGAGAAAGTATTTAATAGCGCTTGAAGTTGTCAGAGGGTTAGAGTCCATGACAGTGGAACAAAAGCATGGTGGTAGGAACTGCTGAGACTCACATCTTGATCCACAAGCAGAAGGCAGAGAGCACACTGGAAACGGCACAAGTACTTTGAAACCTCAACCCCTGGCACTTGAGGGTCACACTTCCTCCAACAAGTTTTTACATTTTTACTTCTGTGATAATAATGTAATGTTATCATTTCTTCCTTCCCCTTCCTCCTTCCAAATACTCCCATATACCATTACTTGCTCTCCTTCAAATCCATAACCTCCTTTTTCACTAATTATTAATACACACACACACACACACACACACACACACATATATATATATATACACACACACATAAATTCCTAAATATAACTGCTCAGTTAATGTTACTTGCATGTATATTTTCAGGGCTGCCCATTTGCTATTGGATAACCAATTGCTGTGCTCTTCATTGGGGAAGACTATTTCTCCTGCTCTCAGCATTCCTTAGTTGCATGTAGCTCTTGTTTAGGGTTCATGGTCTTCCCTCCATCTGTTTTGGCACATCTGTTGGTTTCATCTTTTTTTTTGGTTCGTGTCTTTGTTAGGCAGTCATGTTGCTGAGACTTTATGGGTGCAGCTGCTGACATTTCTAAGAGACACAGTCTCACAGCAAACTCCCTGGTCCTCCGGCCCCTACAGTCTCTCTGCCCTCTCTTCTGAAATGTCTCTGGAGCCTTATATTAGAGGGTTGTCTTGTAGATGTATCTATTGGTACTGAGTGCCTCAATCCTGCATTTTACAGAAGTTTTTAGTTTTATAAAGTCCCATTTGTCATTTGTTAACTTTCTCAGACAAATGAAGTCCTGTTCAGAAAGTCCTTCCCTGAACCAACACCATGTGGGACTCTACTTCTGCTTTCTTCTAGAAGGTTCAGTGTTCAAGCTTCCCATTTAGGTCTTCGACACACTTGGAGTTAGTTTTTTTTTTAATACAAGGTCATAGAAGAGGGTCTGCTTGCATCCCTCTGTGTTTGGATCCCCAGTTCTCCCAGCACCATTTATTGAGAATGCTTTATCTTTCCAGCTTACATTTTTTGGCATCTTTGTCAAATATTAAGTAGCTAAAGTTACATGTGCTTGCATTTGGGGGCCTTTGGTTTTGTTCTATCTGTCTCTGTGTCTGTTTTTGGGCAGTGCCATATTATTTCTATACCTGGCTTGGCAATATAGCTTAAGCTCTTGAGTAGTAATCTCTCCAGCATTGTTCTTTTCCTCCAGGATAGTTTTGGTATACAGAGTCTTTCATGGATCCATATAACTTTTAGGATAGCTGTTTCTATTTCTGTGAAGAAAGAGGAGGATGTTTGATTTATATTCCATTTAATCTGTAAGTAGCTTTCGATAGAATGGTCACTTTCACAATGTTACTTCAACCGATCTACAAGCACGGCATGCTTTTCCACTTTCTAGTGTCTTTATATATTTCTTCAGAGGTTTAAGGTTTTCTTTCTAGATACTTTATTTTCTTTCAGGCTGTTGTGAATAGAAGCACATCCATGACTTCCTTCTCTGTGTGTTTGGTGTTGGTGCATGCATGACTTCCTTCTCTGTGTGTTTGGTGTTGGTGCATGCATGACCTCCTTCTCTGTGTGGTTGGTTTTGTTGCATGCATGACCTCCTTCTCTGTGTGGTTGGGTTGGTGAACACATGAGTTCGAGGCCAGCCTGGTCTACAAAGCGAGTCCATGGCTACACAGAGAAACCCTGTCTCAAACAACCACCACCACCGCCACCACCACCACCACCACCACAACAACAACAACGGTCTGGTACTTCTGCTGTGTGTACATCTGGGCCTTTATTTTCCTTCTAATTACTATTTTAGGTTTTTTTGTTTGCTATGGTCTCTTAAGCTTGTTGACGTCTTAGTTTATTTTTGGTGGTTTGGCTAAATCTAGAAATTCATCCATTTTTTCTGGGTTTCCTTACTTACTGTATTATAGGCTTTTAAATATTCTCTTATAATATTTTGAATTTCTTTGTTGTAATATTTTTATTCATTTATGATCCTGTTAATTTGAGTCATTTCTTTCTTTCTTTCTTTCTTTCTTTCTTTCTTTCTTTCTTTCTTT
>CAJRSG010002426.1:2708610-2728788 GCA_907169655.1 Acomys percivali | reverse complement strand
TTTCTTTCTTTCTTTCTTTCTTTCTTTCTTTCTTTCTTTCTTTCTTTCTTTCTTTCAGTTAGTTGAGCCAAGTCTGTTAGTTGTATCTTGTCAAAGAACTAGCTCTTATAGTCATTGATTCTTTGTATTGGCTTCTTTCTTTTTGTTTTTCAATTTCTACTCTGCATTTTATTACTGCCTGCCCTCTACTGGATGCGGAGTTCGTTGGTTCTTTTTTTCAACTCTTTGAATTGCATCATTAAGCCATTTATTGTATTCTTTTATTTATTTATTTATTTTTATTTTTATTTTTTATGTAGGCACTCAGAGCTGCATTGTAGGATGCTTTTAGTGTGTCCCGTAGATACGTGCACATGTGTGTGCACACACGCGAGCACGTGTGTGTTGTTGTTGTTGTTGTTGTTTTATTTTCATTGAGTTCCAGAAATTTTTTCCTTGATTTCTTCTTCGGTCCATTTATCATTCAGCAGTGAGTTTTTTACTCTCCAAAAGCTTGTGTCTTCACTAGAGTTTTCTTTGCTGCAATTTTAATTGCATGGTAGTAATCTTCTGCATTGTTTGGGTAGAATAATCTATAACTATCTGTTAAGTCCATTTGATGCATGATGCCAATTAATTCTAATGTTTCTCTGTTTATTTTTTTGTCCAGATGACATGTCTACTAGAGAAAGTAGAATACTGAAATTATTTACTATTAACAGATTGACATTAATCCATGTTTTTAAGTCCAGCAGTAATTTTTTTAAATGACATCAAATGTCCCAATGTTTAGTGCTTATACTTTTAGGATAGTAATGTCTTCTTGGTTAATTGTTCACTTAATTAGAATGAAGTACCCATCTTTATCTCTTCTGATTAGTTTAGTTTGAAGTCTATCTTGTCAGATGTTAGGATAGTGACGCTTGCTTGCTTTCTGGTCCCATTTGATTAGAGTACTCTTGTCTAAGGCAGAGCCTATTTTTAAAACTCTGATATTTTTTGCAGACAACATATTTTTTTTTGACCCATTTAGTCAAGGCGTCTTTTGATTGGAGAATTGAGCCTATTGACTTTTAAATTTATTGAAATGTGTGATAGTTGTGGTCATTGTGATGGGTGCTGCTGGCATTCTCAGTGGTGCTGTGTTTTAATGAACAAGGCTTTGTGCTTCTGTCCACTGTCTCTCTGCTCTGCTTATTCCTCTGTCACGCAGACATATTGTTCCTGTATTTTCTTCAGGTTTCATTTGTTGAGTAGAATTTTTAGGCTACTTAGATTGTGAAAAGTTTTTTTCCCCTTCAACTATAGTGGAAAGTTTTGCTGTATGTATTAGTCTAAGCTGGCTGTCATAGTCTTTTAGGACTTGGATTATATGGTTCTTGCTTTTTCTGGCTTTCAACATTTCCATTGATGGGCTGATGGGTTTGAGAAATTAGCTGATGAATTTTCCTTTATACGCAACTTGTGCTTCTTTCTCTTGAAAATTGTAGTACACTGTTTTTGTTGTGTCCACTTAGAGTTTTAACTATGATATACACGGGCACTTCCTTTTCTGGTATTGTCTATTTGGTGATTTCTGTGATTGTTGAATTTGTATGGATATGTCTTTCCATAGTTCGGGGGAAGTTTTCTTCTATAACATTATTGAAGATCTGGTCATGACATTGACTTGGGATTCTTCTCCATTTATGCCTGCCACTCAAACTTTTTCTTTCTCATAGTGTCCTATAGATTTTCTGTATGTTTCTTTCCTGTATTACTTTTTTTTAAAGAAAAATATTCCCTTTGTCATTTGGTATAGATCCTCTACTTTACTTTTGTGCTCTGATATTCTATCTTCTGTGTAATTCATTTTACTTACAAATCTCTCTCTTGGGTTTTCTAGTTGGGTCACTCAGATATTTATTTTCTTTAAGTTCTCTCTCCACAATTTCTTTATGTCTTCTTTAAACTCCTTGAATTCGCTGGTGAAACTTATATTGTCCTTTTAAATTCTGGATCTTGAGATTCATCCAGGTAATTCTCATTGGCAAACATTTCTTCGGGACTGGTAGATTTTAGAGAGAAAAATACTGGCTTGATCTTTCATATTGTTGGTATTTTGTTGTTGTTGTTGTTGTTGAGATCTGGGCATGTGGACTTCTTTTGTTAGTTCTAATTCTATTAAGGACAGAACTATTTGGGGTGGAAGAAAAAATGTTTGGGAAGGTTGGGGCTAGAGGTTGGAAACGGTTTAGAATGAAGTCAGGTTGAGGGGGCTAGTGTGCAGTTTGTGCCTTCTGTTCCAAGCCTGGAGTGTGGGGGTAGATCTGGCTGTGAGGAAAGGTTAGGTGTGGTCTGAGAGAGATCGCTCTAGAGGATCTTGGCAGAAGTTCAAAGATTAGTTGCAAGGTTGACATACTGGTGAATTTTCCTTTATACCCAACTTGTGCTTCTTTCTCTTGCAAATTGTAACACACTGTCTTTGTCATGCCCACTTAGAGTTTTACCTATGATATACACAGGCACTTTCTTTTCTGGTCTTGTCTATTTGGTGCTTTCTCTGATTTTTGAATTTGTATGGATATGTCTTTCCTTAGTTGGAGGGGAAGTTTTCTTCTATAACATTATTGAAGATCTGGTCATAGCATTGACTTGGAGGTCATACTAGGCCAGGGTATTGAATAAGGGACTCAGGCTCTATCTAGTTGGATAGGGGTAATATGTGGATGGGGGGAGTCACAGAGGCTTACCAGACTAGATCCTGGAGAAGGAAGTGGTGGTTCTAACTGGGTAGAGAGGTTGGATACTGTGCAGAAGGGACCTGTGGGTGGCCAAAGCTTAGAAGTTCGCTTCAGAGCAGGTGGAGGTGGACTAAGTAGGCTCTGGCACTGCTTGTGTGAACTGGGCTAGATCTGGTGGATTCTAGTGAACTTTATGCATGAAAATTGTACCTAGAATTAGCTTAGTTCCGGAGGTTTCATTTCTACAAGACATAGAAATAAACTCACTGTGTGGTTTTGTTCCTTTCGTTTCTTGTCTTCAACAACAATAAATCTTGTCTAAATATGACTTGATTCTCCAACCTTGAGATGGAAAAAGACAAAACAACTTTTTAGGATAATAAACACAGTTGAAATATAAGAAGAAATGAGAAAAGAAACTGCTGACAGCGATTCATCTGTGATGGGCTAGGACTTAAAACGTTGTCAGCCCGTGTGTTGGTAAGCTCGTGTCCCCCCCCCCATTCCTCCATCCATTCTTTCTTGACTTTAAAGAAAATCAAGCCCAATAGATGCGGATAATGCTTTTGATGTGATTCCATGGTCTGGTGATCTAGATTCAGACAAGAACCATGAATGAAGTCATTCTTGTCATAAAATAGCAGAGGTCCTCCAGACACCCAGCACTTCTCTGAAAAATTATTCCACATTAGGGAGTTAATGAAAGCATTAGTTCCTTGGAAAACATAGTGACTCCGTCCACTTGGGCCACTGCAATAAACAGTGAAACAGTGACATAGCCAACCTTGTCTTCTAGCTGCTCTGAAGACAGAGAAGCCCAAGAGCAAGGTGCAGGAAGGGTTGATGAGGATCCACTCCCTAGCTCACAGACATGGTCTTCCCTCTGTGTCCTCTCTCAAGCTGCCAATGACCTCCAGAAGGCCCTACCTACTAATACCATCACAGCATCCAGTGCAGGGGCACCATCACAGCATCCAGTGCAGGGGCACCATCACAGCATCCAGTGCAGGGGCACCATCACAGCATCCAGTGCAGGGGCACCATCACAGCATCCAGTGTGGGGCATCAAGTTTTAACAAATGGACTTTGGAAGGACACATTCAATCCAGAGTCTTGCCATGTAATTACCAAAGTGCTACTACCTTCCTCTTAGTGCTAGGTTAATATCCTGGAAATGGTCATTAATTGAAAAGTTAGTGAGTATAAAAAGCAATGAAACATGCAGGAGTTTAAGTGAAGTCGGGTATGCCCTTTTCTATTACCATGTTAAGAATTAAATTAAAAAAAAAAAAAAAGAATGCTGCACCTGTGGGTGTATAATGACTTTTGGTAGTTAAGCAGCACCCTTCTTTTGAATTGTTCACAGTGCTTTACTGCATTTACTTCAGCAATTGTCACAACACCCCCGTGGGTGGCAGGCATTGTGCCATAGTGCAGTATGACCTCAGGTCGGAAAGCCAGGGGACGCAGTTACCCATAGCGTATGTGCAGCCCAGGTGGGCATGAGGCACAGATGGTTCGTCCCTCCAGCGGCAGCTGCTGAAGTGGCTGCTGCCACCCATTGCCTTCCTCAGATAATAGCTGAGCTCCATTATCTTGGGTTTTCCCAGTGTGTCTGCCATAGCCCAAACAGATGGTCAGCATCACACAATACAACTGTTTTTGATGGTAAGAGGAGTCACGTGGCTAACACTTCCTGAAAACTGGATTAGAGACTGAAAATTGGGCCTCGGCTTTTGAAAAATTGGGCTTGACTTCCTGCTTCGTTTCCAGAGAAGCACAGGGATGCTGAGGTAGAGTTCCGAATCCATTTTGAGACGGATTCCTGTCTGTGTGCGTTATGTCATTACAATTTGAGAGCAAGAATAGGACCTTATGGTAAGAAATGATTAGGGTTTTTTTTCCCTAGAGAGTAAAACCAGAGGCCAAAAGGAAAAACAATGGTTTTGTTTACACAACAGCACAGGCCCTGGCTTCTGTAATTTAAAATAAATGTTCAGGGGCTGGGGAGAGCTCAGCTGCCACACAAGCATGAACCCTTGACTAGGTAGTCAGGGTCCCTGGAGAAAGAGATTACAATCCCAGCGATGCAGAGGCTTGACAGCCAGCCTAGCCTACTTGGCAAGGTCTCTCAAAAGAAAAGCAAGGGCTCCTGCAGAAGGATGCTCAGGATTGTCATCAGGCCTGCGCATGCATCCCCACATGAACAGACATACACACTCATGCGCCCAACATGTACCCAAAAAAATAAGCGGACAAGGCTGGAGAGATGGTTTAGTGGTCAAAGTGCTTACTGTTCAAGCATGAGGACCAGAGGCCTGATACCCAGAACCCAAATAAATGACAAGTAGGCGTGGCAGTCCACCTCTAAGTCCAGCCTTAGAAGGCAGAGACAGCGATCCCAGAGTCTGCTGTCTTGCAAACCAGCAAGCTTGGGTTTTGATTGAGAGACCCTGCCTCAGTAAATGGTTAAAGAGTGATGGAGGATGATTCCTGACATTGACTTTGGGCTTCCACACGCACGCACGTACACACACACACACACAACACACACACACATGCACAAAATGGAGAAAGAAAAAATGTTCATACTAACAAATCTGTTTGGTGCCCCTACCTTTTATATTTGATTCTATTTCCCTTGCACAGCACAGAGCCTGGGTAGGGACACTGCAGCCACAGAACCTACTTTCCTCACCTGTAATGTATTCCTTGTGGCTAACACAGTGACTGCTACATATTGCATATTCAGAAATACTTTTTGAGTAAATGAATGTCATGGCATTTTGCTTTGTGATTTTTTTTTTGCCTTGTTCTATAGCTGAAGTTAAATTTATAATAACACCCCCCCCCAGGAATACACTTGGTGTGTGGGTACTGTCTTTTTTGTTTTTTCCAGATTTCTTTAGTTCTTAACTTGCTCTCTCATTGGCGTTCACAAACAGATTTTAAGCCTTAAGATTTCCAAACACCTCTATCAGAGAATGTCTGTGTTTGTTTCTTAACTGAATTTTAAAAGGCTATTTATATCTATTGTCACTTTGCATTTAACAAATATTAACATCCATGTTACACCAAGACATCATAGTTTTTTCTTAATTTTTATTTAAACTATTTGTTGACGTCTTTCCTGATTTTATTTGCCACATCTTCATTAGTTACCAGTGCTGACAATTCCTTTCCTTGCCAATGTTCTTCCAGCAGAGTTAGAGGAGATGACCTAGTTGTCCTTGATGTTTTTTCCTTCCAACGATGTGCAGGGACTCTTTAGAGCTCTAGGGGCATCTGCCTCTGTCTTTAACTTTACAAAAATAAAATAATAAAGCAACGTGTTTCCTTCACACATTTAAAAGCCAGAAATAGATGGAGACGTACATTTTTCAATCCCTGTGCCAGGCTAATGAGAGCTCCGCAGACTGTGGGAACCTGGCCAGTCCCGCCCTCGCACCCTGCTGTTTCTCTTGCCTGGTCTTTCTGGACCTGAACAGCCCAGGCTCTGGTCGCCAGCTGCCCTGTTACTGGCCTCTGGGTGTCAACCATAGCACCAAAGCCAATCTGGAGACCAAGTGACCGCAGCCTGGATGCCTTGGTCCACCAAATTTCCACTGTTTTCCCATTTTACGTATTTCCATACTATCTCAGAGGAGAGGACCCGGGGTCAGATACCTCTACTGTGTGGTCTTGGAGCCTTCTTGAAGGAGAGGCCAGAGAACAGCGTCCTGGCTTCTAGAAAGCGAACCTGAGACCCGGGGACACAGAGCTGCTTGTGACTGCAACCAGCAGGTCTGCAGTTTTCCAAATGTGGAGGAGCCTCCCTGGTGCCACACAACAGACACTGCACTCTGCTCAGCAACAGCATCTATGTAGGGGCGTTCATCTGGACTGAGCATAGTGTTTGGGGCTGGATGGCCCGACACTGAAAACAGGTCCACAGATCTTGCCAGCAGTTGAGAGGAAAAAGGAAAACAGCTTTACAGAGAGAAAAGAGTGAGGGTCCCTTCTCTATCCTGGCTTTAGGGAACTTAAGGCATGGATATCAACAGCGTCAGTTGTCTGACCACACAGCGCAGTCACATATTTCTTTTAAATATCATGAATCTGAACTACAAATGTGAAACAGCTGAGCTAGAGGGGCTAGTCTGTTTCAGAATGGTACAACGTATCTTTCTGCACCACACCTGACTCTGCTGTCGCTGTGTGAAGAGACAAGAATTCTAACACTGACAAGTCAAGTGTCCCTTGGGTCACAGGATGGAGCTGCCTTTAGCAGCTCTCCGTTTAAACTGCAGTATTGAGAAATGACAGTGTCCCTTTGCAGATTTTATTTGTTTAGGATTCAAGAGGCCAAGCGTGACCATCAGCTACAAAATCTCAAGAATTTTTATCACATGGTGAGCATGAATTCTTCTGAAGATGTTGGATGACGGCCGCCTTCCTAGAGGAGGAAGAGAGTGTCTTCCAAGACACTCGCAGATCCAAGCAGATGACAGATTGGAACACAGTGGGCCAGCACACAGCCTAACTCCACTCCACTGTGGGAACGTCTCTCGCAGGATATGTGCGATCGTGTTGAATGTTCGACCACACTGTCTGTGTTGACAGTACAGCAAAGTTCATTTGTTCTGGAAACAAACCTTAATTTAGACAAACCAGACAACAATCAGAAGTGGTTTTCTAAGATCAGTGCACAGAAATCTTCATATATGAGTGTTTATTACTCATGTTGATTACGTAACAAAGATCACAAAAATATGTGCCTTAAAGTTAATCGGCTCCTTATAATAAAGTGCCTATTGCAAGCGAAGGTCTAAGTACTTTATGATTTATTTCTTCATTATGTATACAGTTCTCTGCCTGCATGACAGAAGAGGGCATTAGATCACATTGTAGATGCTTGTGTGCCACCATGTGGGTGCTGGGAATTGAACTCAGGACCTCTGGAAGAGCAGTCCGTTCTCTTAACCTCTGAGCCATCTCTCCAACTCAATGTACTGCATCATTTCAAACTTCACTTGCAATTGGAAGAAACTGATGCACAAAACTTACAAAAGGAATATAAGAAATACTCATAACTCACCATCCACACCATCCATATGGGTGATACCTTACCCATATACTAGATGGCTCTGTTTCACATATGGAACACAGCCCTTTGCATCTCTACGGCTAGCCAGATCTTAAATTCTTTCCAAACATTTATTTTATTGTAAGTGTATTTCACAGGTATTTGTAATATATATACTGAATTTAAACACTTCGATTCTACTAAAATAAGAGAAATACAAGTGGAGAAAATGGATCTAAGAATTAATGTAGCTTACATAGGCAAAACTCATAAGCTACCTCAAATGAGAGTCAGTCAGGCGTGTGAAGCATGTCAGACACCCATACAGAACACACCTATACGAGAAGCATAATTAGAGAGGAGAAAAGCGAGGGGCACCTGTCAGTTGTGACACTCAAAATGCGCAGGAGGTCCTGACTCATTCAACATTCATAAACACTGGAGATACTCAAGGCCCTTCACTGGCCAGCTGCTGGCTCCTCACACCCTCTGCACGGGCTTGAGAATAATCACAGTTGCTCATGAGACTGACTGCCGAGCTCTGTCAGCCAAGTGCTGACCCGAAAACTGTAGAGCCCGTGTGGGTTTTGACCTGAGGAACCGAAGCCTGCAGACACTTGTTCGACTCTGATCCTGTGAGTGAGCGCACCCTCAGAGAAGGGCTGTGAGGAAGGCTGACAGAGCCAGAACCAAGGAATTTGGATCAGTTTTCCATTCTTCCAACAGCATCTCAATTGTGCGAGCTTACTCAATATGCTCTCATAGTAGGCTTTAACTGACTCAATAGGCCATGTACTTTGAACGTCTTGCTTTGGTCCTCAAGCTTTTCTGTTTTGTGATCTATTGAATGTCTTGCTTGTTATTGTATTTACAGGCTACTATGGCAACAAGGTAGTTTCCTATACAATGGTCACTACACATTTTTAATGAGTGTAAATAAATCCTGCACACTCATCTCTAACTTTGCTTTTCTACTCAATATTTTTCTGTGAAAAATTTTCCATCTTCAATTTCATTCCTTTTCACAGCTACATCCAGTATATATTTCACAATTTATCTATGATATTCCTATCAAATGCCTGTTGCTCCCAGTGCTATACTCAATGTTGTGCTAGTGCTGTGCTCAGTGCTGTATTTGGTGCTGTATTCAGTGCTGTGCTCAGTGCTGTATTTAGTGCTGTATTCAATGCTATACTCAGTGCTGTGCTCAGAGCTGTACTCAATGCTGTTCTCAGTGCTGTACTCAATGCTATGCTCAGTGCTGTACTTGGTGCTGTGCTTAGTGCTGTATTCAGTGCTATACTCAGTGTTGTGTTCAGTGCTGTGCTCAGTGTTGTGTTCAGTGCTGTGCTTAGTGCTGTACCCAGTGCTGCTGTGAATATTCTGGCCCATGCTCTCTGGGCACAAGTCAAGGAAGAGCAATGTAAACTCATGAGTGCAATTTCTGGATCAAAAAATTATAAAAATATATAGCCAACTTGACTAACTAGTGCCAAATTGTACGCCAAAGCAGTACTATCAAACTAACCCTCATAGGGCTTTATAGTATGTGTGGTGTCTCCCTTAACATTTGAGTTATAAGTCTTCATTTTGCCGACATGCTGAATGGATGCACTTTGCTCACACAAAAGTTATAACTGTGGCAACTGAAAATCTCATGGCATTTCTCTGGTTCTTCACTGTACGTGAAGGGGAAAATCTGTACAATTGTTACATTAGAGTTTCAGGCTTTCTCACTCATTTAAGGCCACGCATGGCTTCCTCTTCTCTACATTTAATGCTGCAACTGTAGGAAAAGCAACACTGCAACACAAGTTGTCAATTTCTCCACAGGGACTCCGGTCTAGGAGAACACCATGTTGGGTTCTTAGGGCACAAAAAAATCTCTCTGATTAAACAGGGGCCCAGGCGAAGGAATTCCTTGTGTCCATGCACGTCAGTCACCACTGAGCACATCTCCATCCTCGCAGGCTGAGAGCGATCTTACCTACAAAGGGTTCTAAAAAGCCACTGTTGTCACGGCGTCTACCTGAGGGGCGTGTTCCTGTCCTAAATCAGTCACTGCAAATTAACGTGTCCAGGTAAAATATTTTCACGCTTAAGAAAACTCCAAAATGCAACTCAAAAAAATACATTGTGAATTTTAGTCATTAACTACATATTTGCCTCATATTTTTAAAAAACAAAAGTAATGGGATGAAAGCCTGACGGTGCTAACAGGGTGTGAGATCATGACCTGTACTCTCCTGGTCTGCACATTCGAATGGACATCTCCTTGTTCTTAACATCTTATTTGCACATCCTTATGGCTTCCATCATCCCTAGTAGTGTCCCCACAGTGTAGACTGTGGGATCCCTCTGTTTACATTCTCTAGATCAGGGACTCTCAACCTTCGCAATGCTGCAGCCCTTTAATACAGTTCCTCATGCTGCGGTGAGCCCCAACCATAAAATTATTTCATTGCTACTTTATAACTGTAATTTTGTTTCTGTCACAAACCATAATGTAAATATTATTGGAGACAGAGGTTTGCCAAAGGGGTCTCGCCCCACAGGCTGGGAACCATTGCTCTAAGGTTACTGTTTTTCAGATTCCACAAATACAGTAGCACACACTCATCGTCCTGTCACTCAGGAGGCTGGCCTGAGAGGAGCGCTGGGGCCCACAAGTTCAGATCAGCTTGGGTAACATGGAGGGAAGTAAATAAATAGATAAATAAATAAAAGTAGATTCCTCAGTCCCAGGCTACATATGATTAATCAGTGTCTGTTAGTGAGTCCCAGAGTCTGTGCTGGCTTTCTGTTTTCTTAACTTTTATTTTCTTAATTATTGGGGTGTATATAACACAACAAGAAACATACGAAACCCATGTGATTACAACGTGAGCATATGCCTAAAGTGCAGACCAACTGTGAATCTCGCCAGCACTGTCAATGCCTTTCCACTCACCTCCTTCTTTGCTGGAGGTATCTGCTGATGTACCTGGGACTTCTTGCATGCAAAATACATGAGAAATACAGCCAAAACCGCAAAGCCCCCACTGCACCCTGAGTCACATGGAGCCTGTGCAGAATCTGGTCTGGCAACCTCATCTTCTGCCCTCTTTCCATCTCCTTCTCAAATCCTTTAGAAGAAGGCACACTTCTTTCTGTGGTCATCTCCACTTGTATCATCACTGCTGTGTCACTTCCCTGTCTCTGCTCCTGTCGCCGCTGAGCAACACAGGCACTCTCTACATCCATTAGGTCCATCCTTCAAGCCTGTGTGACTGGGATTCTCCCGTAAGACTTGGATGACATGCCTCACTCTGCCACAGCCAAGACAGAAACATCAGTCTTAGAAAAAACTGTCTATTTGCTTGTTTATTCCCCTTTCTAGACCTGGAATTATGGAAGTTATTTGTTTGGGTTTTATGCTATTGTTGTTGTTCTTATACAAAGAGGTTAGTGTGTCCCTTAGCTGGCCATCGCTTGCTGAAGAAATGAATAATCTCCAGGTAGAAGCAGCTTTGGAAGACAGCACACAGAAACCTTAACACCTCTAGGTTTGTTTAGATTTGATCGTGTTCTCCCATGTTAAGAAACAAGCTTGAAACTTTAGGAGCACACCAGCTGCCTGAGAAGAAGATAGAAGCTAGTGAGGGCTTAAAACAGGGAGGGGTGAGTTGCTAATGCTGCCCAGAGCACTGCCAGAGCAGAGGGCAGACTGGGAGGACCAGTGGGAGTGTCCTGGCGGCAGCTCTATGCTCTTCCCTTCTTGCCTAGAGAGGACTCCTACTTGCAGATTCCCGTGCTGTGTGGGAAGCCTGGGGTGTCAGATGTCTTATATCCTGTCCCGCCTTAAATTGTCCTCATGTGTTTCTGCTTGTCTGCTTCTTGACTGAAAAGTACCACTTCATAAAACAGTGACCTGCCTACTTCTTGAGCCTAATGTGGAAACTGCTACCCATGCACAGTATGTGTGAGTAGGAGTGGAGGGCGACAGTGCATACACAGATGGGCCTTGTGCTGCAGCGGGGTGCCCCTAGGATTGGGGTAATAAGGCTCTGGGCAGCCTGCCATGGGAAACTTTACAGCTCTGTCCACAGCCCTGACACCAAGGAAGCTGTGCTGTTGGGCAGATCTTGAGGTTGGAGGGCAATGTGAGGAAAATAGCCAGAAAAGAACTGAAGTCAACACTGAAATGCACCAACGAGCAGTCAGTATGTTCACACCTTTCTACTGCCCAAGCCTGAAAGGCAATGATAGTGGTTTCACCCCCAGGCAGGGTGTGGGGTGGCCTAAAGTCTGCCTATCAGGACGGACTAGGGCTGGTACTTTTAGGAGATGGTTGACATAAAATGAAAGAACCACTGAGACCGAAAGCTATAGTGTCAGAGGGAGTGGCTCTTGTTTTCCCCGAAGAAGAACCATAGTGGTCTGTGGGCAGGTCCTGTGTGGTTCACGACCAGTATTGTTTGTCTGGCTTTCTGCAGGTGAATGGCTTGTCCAGAGGTCACCTCTATTGATGGTAGGGTGTGGAAGCTCATCTGATATCCTCGTGAAACACAAAAGCCTGGAGTCTTTGTAAGTCTTTGGAGATGCATTCAGAGACATAGCTGAATAGTTAAAAAGGAGGAAAGGACTACTTATGACACCAAATTAAAGCTGTTCAAGCAAGCTCTATGTGTGTGTGAGAGAGAGAAAGAGAGAGAGAGAGAGGTGGAGGAAAGAGTGATGGCAGATTTTCATGATAGCAGTTCTGTGGGACTGATGACCTACCAAGTGCTTGATATACATTTGCACCTACTAATTACTCAATACACATTTGTACCTACTAAGTGTTCAATATACACTTGCTAAAAAAAATCCTGACTTTTGTTGCTTTCTCGAAGAGTTCATGAATATAAATAATTTTCACTTTTCACTATAAGCTGCTTTTGAAGCTAGATCTTACTTAAAATTTAAATTCTCCTTGTTTTTCAAACCAATGCATGTCTACTGTTAAGACATTGGAAAATTAAAAGAATATTAAGATGAAAACAAAATGACATCACCCATCACCCTGATTATAGTTTCTAACATTTGATAAGTTCCTGGTGTCACAGCTAGCGTTACTGTTGTTGTAAAGAAATATCTATAACCAAAAGCAAGTTGGGGAAGAAAGGATTTGTTTGGCTTACATATTCCTGAATCATGCTCTACTGAGATGAAGCCAAGGCAGGAATTTGAAACAGCCCAGAACCTGGAGGCAGGAGCTGGTATAGAGGCATGCTGCTTAGTGGCTTGTGCTCCATGGCTTGCTCAACCTGTTTTTAAATAGAACCCAAGACCACCAGCCCTGGAGTGTCACCAATCACAATGGGCTGGGCCTTCCAACAGTAATCAAAAAATTCAAAGTGCTCTGTAGACCTGCCTGCAGCCTGATCTTATGGAGGTATTTTCTCAATTGAGGTTCCCTCCTCTCAGATGACTCTTGCTTGTGTCAAGGTGTCATAAAGCTAGCCAGCACACCCTCTCTTGTTGTGCGGGGCAGGGAATTCACTTGTTTTGCTTTTACTTTAGTGATGTATTCTGAGCACTTAATAGAGAAATTGCTTATTAAGAAGTGTTATAATGGATTTAACCAACTCATTGTTCTGGATGCTCTGATTTTCCCATTTTATAATGTGATAAATATCCTATTTTAAATATTTATGAAGTTGGAATAATATTCTAGAAGTTGGCCTGTTGGATTAAATCTTAAGAACACTTTGAAACAGCAGTTCAACTTGCCGAACTGCCCTTATAACAGGTGCTTTACTTCTTATCAGCTACTAAAAGTCCCCAAGCTCTCCAACACCAATACATTTGTGATATTGTACTTAAGGAGAATATTTGCCAGTATTAGAGATTTTCCTACAGTAGAAAGAAAAATAAAACAATACATAGAAAATAGAAAAATTATTTTAACATTATTTAACCACTGGGCCAGGTGTGGTGCCCACTACATTGCCACCAGGTAGGAAGCTGGGCAGAAGGAGCCGAACAAAGTGGAGATGATCAGCTAAGTCTATGTTCCGGTCAGCTGGCAGCTGGGGCTAGAGTGAGACCTTATCTCACCACACACACACACACACACACACACACACACACACACACACACACACTGACGCTCACATAGTATTGGCATATATTAACATATTATTATTAGATAAGCCTAGGTAAGTACAAACTCTAAAAATGCCATGATACGTGACTAGAGCCATCTTCAGTGCTCTTTTTTTTAGTAGTTTCAGTTCTATGTAGAATATGTGCACTGTGCACTGTCCTTTTAAAGTGTCGCCTCCTAATTTGTTGTGACAGTTAACCTGAGTCATCAGTATGAACACTCGATTTTTTGTTATCTGGTTGGATGTTCAGGCAGCCCAGATGCTAACTAGCCTAGTCAAAGCATTCAGGGCATCTGCCTAGGGCTTTGCGCATGCGCTCATCCGTGCGCCTCCGTGACAGTAGACATCGGTGATCCACATCGCTCCCCGTCTTACTGTATTGAGATAAGGTCTCTTCTTGAACGGGGAGGTCATCAGTTTGACTAGGCTGACTGGCCAGCCTAGGGATCTGTCCTGTTTCTGTTTCCCCAGCGCGGGGTTACACATGGCTTGGTACTGGGGTCCTGAACTCAGGCCTCATGCTTTCAGACCAGGGACCTTACCAATTGAGCTCCTTCCCAGACCTCTTCCTTTGCCTGTGACACTTGTACTTCATAAACGACCTCTTCCAGGCCAGTGAAAACACTGAGACCCCTCTCTCTGAGGCTCTCCCATTATTCAAGCCAACCTCTGTTATTCACTGTCTAGGCTCCACCCCATCTCTGCCTGGGCCTGGAGCACAGTTCTGTGGCTCTCTCAGAATGGGAGTTAGCAGGATTTGGTCTCTGTTCCTTTTATGGGGCAGAAAAAAAAGGTGGGGCAGAAGGGGGGGGCTTATTTTAACTGCTGAGTCACACATTTTGTCAAGGAAAGAAACAGGACTTCCTACCTACCCTTGTGGAGTGCTTAACCGGGTACTCCAGCTGTGTCCTTTGCTGCTGCGTGCCTACCTACTGAGGGAGACCCATCGGGAAAGCAGGCAGAGGACTCTAGTCTCAGCAAATCAGGCAAAGAAGAGCATCCAGGAAAGCTGAGGAGCAAGGGGCCAAAGACTAAAGGGCAAGTGAAAGATGCCTGAAGCAATCTCAGACTGCCAAGTATTGTTTCCAGCTCTTTAGAGTAGCAATGTCTAGTATACATTGCCATAGCCATAGAGGTCAGATGAATTCTAAGATCCTGTATAGTTCCCCCAAACACTATAACAGAATAACTCCCCGTGCATGTTATAAGTGTTTGTAGTCTGTCCTGAGAATCTATTTCATTTGTTTGCTTGTATTCCTCCTGGCTTTGTATTAAGAGTTCAATACCGCCACTTACAAAGAAACTACAGGAAACCAAAATTATGTTAATACTTACTTTCTGCAAGGTATTTCAATGTACTTTGAATATTTGAAGGAGGTTGAAGTAGGGGAACTTTATAGTCCTTTACCCTTTAAAATTCTAGAGCACCTTGTAATAAAATGTAACACATGCTAATTTGTTTGGTATTGTTTAGCAAAGAAGCTGTTTCTTGATTTATAACTCTTAAATTCATCAATTATTATATTTAACTTATTAAAGATAATAAACCTTAATTTATCTCTAGGAAACTTTTTATATTCTCCATATAGTTGAAAGAGTTATAAGTTTTCAAAAATCTATTTAATTCTCAATATACTTTCAAAGTTTAAAATTTTATATTTCAAAATGAAGAAAATTTGAATTACATTTCTGGCCATATGAATGTTGAGTATCACTCAGTTAGCTGCAGGATCATCCGTTACGTACGGAGCCGGTAGACGGCAGTGACGTATGATGATGGAATTACGCTGACACTAGATCTTATGGGTCACCATCCCTAAGGTTACTTTCCTTCAAGAACGTTCAATATCTGCCATGTTCTCTTCTGTTTTGAGTCACTGAAGCATTTTAGACAAATCTTTCTAAAGCAATACATTAGAGCTCTTTCAGTGCGATTTTCACTCAGACATCAGAGCCACCATCTTCCCTATTTTTTCATTAAAAAGAATTTTAGCTTTACAGTATAGATTTTTTAAAAATTTATTTCATCTGCATTGGTGTTTTTCCTGGTTGCATGTATGCCCGTGGGAGCATGTTGGATCCCCTGGAACTGGGACTCGAACTGGGACTTGGATGAGCTACTGTGTGGGTGCTGGGAATCAAACTGGGTTCTCCGGAAGAGCAGCCAATGTCCTTAACTGCTAAGCCATCCCTGGCGGGGGATGGAGTGGGGGGCTAGGGGGTGGGGGTGGGGCCAAGACTTCCTTGGTTTTGAAAATGCACTGGTCACCAAAGTGTTTTAAGGAGTAAAAGCAAACATTCAACTGTGTGCTTGCTGAATGCCACAGAACAAGGCACAGCACGGGTCCTCTCCTCAGGGACTAGCTTTTTAGGAAGCTGAGCACTAATGCAGCAACTAATGCTCAAATGACTGTGAGTCTTCCCCATGGGCCACAGCTAAGCGCAGTGGCCCACTGCAGGGACGCAGAAGCTGTTGTGAACTGTCCTGGCTGCGGATGGTGCATCTGGACCTTCAAGGACAGCAGAAACATGTAAGTTGGCATTTCTGAAATCTCTGGCAATGACTTGACATTTCTGGGCCCCGTGGTTTACTGGTAAAGACATGGGCTCTGAGAAACCCTATGGGATTTAGTACTTCAATACTCAGCATTGTGATTTCCTCTTTGTGTGTGTGCGTGTGCATGCGTGCGCACGCGCGCGCGTGTTTGCGGTTCAAATCTGGGTTTCTTCCTTCCACTCTTTCCACCTTATTTTTGAGATAGAGTGTCTTGCTATAAATCGGGAGCTCTTACATTTGGCTTATCTGTCTAGTCAGCAAATGCCGGAAGTCTTCCTGTCTCTGCCTCCCAGGTAATGAGATCACATGTATGAGGCCTGCACCTTGCTTTTTAAGATGAGGAGGGATTTGGGGACTCAAACTCTGGTCCTCATGCAGACACACTATCAACTAAGCCATCTCTGCTGTCCTCCCCCACCCAATTTCCTCTTGTTTACAACAGATGATGATAAGAATGTCAGTGAATGGTTCCCAGTGCAAGCAAAGATCAAAGGGATTTGTGCTTATAAAGTGTTACAGTGGGTGATTGTGCTGGTTTGAAGAGGAATGACTCTCACGTATTTGAATGCTTGGCCCATAGACATAGGCTCTATTAGGGGGTGTGGCCTTGGAGTGGGTGTGGCCTTGTTGGAGTGGGTGTGGCCTTGTTTGAGAAAGTGCGTCACCATGGCGGGGGGCAGGCTTTGAGGTTGCCTACTCCCAGATATGTTCATTTCTGCTGCCTGCAGATCAAGATGTAGAACTCTGAGCTCCTTCTCTAACCTCTGAAATTGTAAGCCAGCCCCAATTAAATGTTTTCCTTTGTAAGAGTTGCCTTGGTCACGGTGTCTCTTCATTGCAATAAAATCCTAAGACAGGGTTATATTTATTTTCTTCTGTCATTAAAATAATCTTTACTAACTTGAATTTTAGATTGATACATAATATCTCAATCATGTTCAGCATATTTGCTTTATATGGTGATTGTGTGTGTCCATATTTACTTTATATGCTGTGTGTATGTGTGTGTGTGTGTGTGTGTGTGTGTGTGTGTGTGTCCAAGAATAACCTCAAGTACTAGTCCTCCCCTTCTATCTTGTTTGAGGAAGGATTTCTTGATTGATTGTTCATATAAGCAGCTTTTGGACCCATGAATTTCCAGTGTCTCCAGTCTCTGCCTCCCATCCTGTTGTAGGAACACTGGATTTACAAATGAGTGCTACAGTGCACAGCTTTTAGGTGGGATCCTGGGATTCACACTCTGGTCCTCAAACTTGCTCCCGCGTGATGCTGGTGTTAATCACCTGGGACAAGCCTCTAGATGCACCTGTGAGGGACAATGTAGGTTAGCCCCTGGGCTTGCCTGGGAGGGTTCCCTTGGTTAGGTAGCTCATTATAAGAAGGGTTATCCTAAAAGTGGATGGCACCATTTCCTGGGCTTGTTCCTGTACTGTACAAGATGGAGAAAGTGTGATGAGTGAACCATTCACTGTTCTCTGCTTCCTGGATGTGGATATGACATGGCCAAGCCGTTGCAAGCTCCAGAAGCCTCCACGTCCCAGCAACGGGACACTACTCATTCTACCCCTAAGCTGCTCTTGTCAGGGTATGTTGTCACAGCCACAGGAAATAAAATGGGTGTACACAGGAAGTACTTTACTCATTAAGCCACCTCTTCAGGCCCTAAAATATGCTTTGAAGTCTAACACATACACACAATGGGATGGTCAAATCTAATTAAATGGCAGACCTATTACTTAGCAGCTACCATTTTTGTGGTGGAAACATTTTCAAGATTATATTATCTTGCTAAGACTGTCACCAAGTTCTAGAGCAAATCTCCCAGATTTCTCTTCTTCCCTCACGAAAGCCTGATACCTTTTAGCCAACCTCTCTGCACCTGCTCCTCACCCAGCTCCCAGTAACTGTCATTATGCTTTTCTGATGGGATCAGCTTTCCTGGAGGCCACACGAACAAGATCATGAAATATTTGTCTTTCTGTGCCTGGCTTATTTTGTTTAACATAATGTTTTCCAGATTCATGCATGTTGCTGCAAATGACAGGATTCTGTGCCCTTTAAATCTGAACGCTATTCTTTGTGCATATACCACATTATCTTCGCTCTTGCATTGATAAGACACTTTATGACTCCATACCTCAGCTGGTGAAGGTGGTGTTGCCATATACATCCTCCTGACATTGATCTCATGTCTTTCAGTAATACCCAGTAACATATAATGACTATTGGTATATAATTTGGCAATTCTATTTTTGAATTTTAAAGAAAACTTTATATTGTTTTTCATAATTTACATTTCATAATTACAAGTTTCATACTTTACATTCCTACCCAAGCAGTTTCATTGTATGCATTTGGGTTTATTTTACCTAAATACATCCATTTAAAAGACACTTTGACACCCTTATTTCAGTGAACTTCACTTGCCTCAGTAGAGGACAACCTTAAAAGGGAAACAATGTTTTCAAATTCCAGCTACAGAGGAAGGCCTGCCAGAGTCTCTGAAGTAAACCTGCTATCTCCCTCCCCCCCCCCCCCCTTTTTTCCCTCCCCGTCCCCTTTTTTTTTAAAGCAGAATTTAGTAAGTGTAAGAGGATTAGAGGCAGACTGGCACCAACTTGGATTTCTCCGTTCAGAGGACAGAAGGAGACGTGCAAGGGGAATCATTTTCTCGGCATGTAATTTGCTGCTATCTGACGCCACCACCATCCACTGCAATCGTGATTCTTCTGGGCCGGCTTCCCATGCTCAGGAAGCCATGAGAAGACAGGGAAACAGCACCCCTCATCTGCTGCAGACCAGGCTGACCTTAAAGCTGTGCTGTGCGCACTGACTGGGCCTGTTTGATGGCACACACTGTATTCTTTTCTGATTTTCAACCCATATCCAAAAACTGTACCCCCCCCAAAAAAAAAACAAGATTTCTAAGCTCAGAAGAGAAAATTTGTTTTTTTTTTTTTCTTTTTTTCAGGATAAATATTAGCTTTGACTGTATGATAGGACATATTTCACATTGGTTAAAATTAGCTCTAGAGAAAGAAAAAGCTTCTCCCGAACCAGCTTTATCAGGAAATGATAAAGACCAACCGTCCAGAAGAGGGCTTTCAGATTTCTTTTAAAAAGTGTTTCAGAACTTAGAATAGTCTAGATTTAAGTGTGAGAAATAGGCCTGTAGGACCTCTGCCTTTGGAGAGAAGGAACTAAGTCTGGCATATCTGCAGATGGTGTTCCCAAGGATAGACACAAATTAATAAGGGACGAGGGACAATACTTCCTAGGCCACTTTCCAAACAGTATTAAAATGCAGCTCAGAACTTGGCGTATTTAGCAACCTTTGCAATTTGTTTTTTTTTTTTTAAATTGTGCCTGAAAATGTGATATGAATTAGTTCAACAGTCAGGCATCATTTTGTAAGTTATTATATTGTAATTTACACAGTATTTGTAAACATATTCTTACCCTCAATATTTTATTGAAGGAGTTACACATTTCCTCAGAAGTAGATATATACATTGTCGATTCCTCTGTTACAAAATACAATTCATACTGAGAACATCTACAAAGCACACAAGAAGTCATTTGTAAGTTTCTATTTTCTATTTTATTCAGTTACTCGACAAATATTTATTAACTAGGATGCGTTGACCATTGTTCATCAACACACACACACACACACAGAGAGAGAGAGAGAGAGAGAGAGAGAGAGAGAGAGAGAGAGAGAGA
>CAJRSG010002426.1:2679106-2708600 GCA_907169655.1 Acomys percivali | reverse complement strand
GAGAGAGAGAGAGAGAGAGAGAGAGAGAGAGAGAGAGAGAGAGAGAGCTGTAAACAAAAGACCAAGAGACGGAAACATCTGCCAATTAGAAATGGCATTCCAGTACCTTTATGCTCTTTGTGGAATGTGGGATGGGACAGGATCCTCAAGTTTTAAAGAACTTTAGTTGTATTTCACCATGACATGGATTCAAAGGAGTGCCACGAGGATGATCTTGTTGCTGGTCCCTGCATCTGTGAGAGAATGTAGGGAATAAAACACTAAGGAGAAACAGATCATGCTTCTTAGCTTTCTTTTGATCTCTTTGTTTTTATTGTTTTATAGAAAAGTTCTGGGAACAGAACCATGGTTTAAACTTGTTATTTGTGTCTCAAGAACTTAACCTTAGTACTTAATTAGCACTTAACAAGATGTCCTGGAGAAAATGAGTAACTTAGGCACACATATATTTATGGTAAAAATCAAACCAGAAGAAATGAAGCCACTGCAGGGATCTTTTTAAACAAAAGATATCCACATTGTCTCAAGAACTGTTTGTGTTGCCATGTTCTCCTAGAACTCCTTTGACTGCCTCCAAGGAATTCTAACGCTGTCCAGTCGCTCCCAGAGAACAACTCCACTCCATAATTGTTACCTTACAGGCTGAATCCTTTCTCCTCCCACTGGGGGAGACTCCGCCCTCAGACCAGGGAGCTGGTGCTTAGGGATGGGAGGGAAGGCATTCCACAGAATCAGTGTTTGCTCCTCCAAGTTGTCTCACATACAGGTGAATACCTCAGTCATGTCTCAGAAGTCACGTTGACCCCAGTGTCATTGTACAGAACTGGATGCCTAAAATCTCCTCTGTCATTTTCTTCCCTCCCACCACCTCCCCCAGCATCATAGGGCATTTAAGCAAAGCAAAGTGGGCCCAGAATGCCATTCTTAATGTGGGAAGAACACACTATTTAATGTGCCCAGAAAACAAACAAGGAAGGACTTGAGCGGTTAGCTGTAGGAATAACCAGCTACCAGTCAGGCTGCAGACACATTTCCTTGTCTTTCCCGCCTTTCAGCACGACAGAGAGATGCTCTGTCAGAGCTCTGCCTTGCTTGTTATCTCATCTTTCCTAGCAGGGCAGGCTATGCAGTGCCGGTGACATCACCAAGTTCATGAATCACTAACCTGGTAGCATAAAGCTGCACCTCCCCCCACCCCCTTCCCCAGGGTTTCAGAACCAATAATGTTTGCAGACCATCAGGGTTCCAGTGAGGAATTAGAAGAATTTTAGGGCTTTCATTGCCGGACTACACATTAACCTCTACCTTTCCACAACAGCCAAGAAATTGTCTCAGTAGACAACCACTCAAATTAGCTTTCTCCTTGGAGAGCAGGGCTGCAGCTGCATAAATCCTGACAACTACAGTGGTGGGGAGAAACTTCAAGCAGCGATTTCCTCTGAAGAATTTGAGAAACTAAGCATATTTCTTTAAAATACTATTCTAGACAGACTTGTCACGAACAGGGAAGATACCTTATTTTAAATATATATTCATATGTTTAACTATATATATTTAAGTATACATTTATTCCATCAACATCACTGATTTGTAGAATATATTTTTATGAAAAGAAAAATGGGTTTATTTAACAAGGTCTTTTTCTTTCAATATTATCATCCCAGCCATTGTTGCAACATAAAGATGTGGTTTGAAGAATTTCACTTCTCAAAGAGTGCCTTGTATCCCCTTCAACTAAGTAGGCACACTCTGGGAGGCCAGCCAGGAAGTGGGAACGGCCTCCTATATAAAACTGGATTTTTATATGTACATTAAAACAGGATTCTACCTGTATCGCAGCAAGGGCACACCATTAAAACTTGAATTCTTTTTCCCCTCAAAGGAAGGCAAAACCAGATTTACATCCCCCCCTAAATTTTTGGCAATAGCTTCAATTTTGGAGGTGCTTTAATACTTTCTTTGGCTAGAAAAGTTTATGCAAACCAAGTTCAAAATTTCTACACCGTGCCTTACAAACTCTACTTTGACACACTGCAAGACAGTACCGGTGGTGTCATTTGCCTACAGGAAGCCAACAGAGAATAGCCTGTAAAGTAACAGGCAGGTTTTCAGAGAGTGAAAACGGTGGCTTTAAGTTACCAGGCCAGAGGGTTCCCTTTCCTCCCTTCCCACTCCGGGCCCAGGCAAGGGTGGGGACAGGGTTGGGAAGGCGAGGCGGGACCGCGCCGCACCTGTGGGGCCAGCTTCTCCCCCGCGGGTGGGGCGGGCCGGGCGTTTTGGGTTGTGAGTCCCCCCTCTAGGGCTGGCAGGGCGCGGGGCTTGGCAGGCAGCTCTGTCCGCCCGCACCGCATCTTCCCCGCGCCCGCGTGCCCGCGCGCCCACCCGCGCGCTCCCAGCTGCCGTGGGAATGGGCCACCCCCGGGACCGCGCCGAGCCTCAGCCCCGCCGGCCCCCACCCCCGCCCCGCGGCCGCCCACGCCGGGATCTGCGTCACTCGGCCGCGCGTGGGCGGGAGCCGGAGCGGCGAATGGAGCAAGAGCGGAATCTCCCGATGTGACAGCGCGCGGGGCGGGGGCGGGGGCGGCGGAGGTGGCGGGGGAGGGAGAGGCCGAGGGAGGGGCGGCGGGAGAGGCCGAGGGAGGGCGTCCGGGGCCGCCGCCGCCGCCCGCCTCCGCTCGAGCCTCCGCCCGCGCGGCCGAGCCAGCGCCGTCGGGGCGGGCGGGGGACGGAGCGCGCGCCCACCGCGTCCCTGCCCCCCTCGATGGGCGCGGGGGCGTCCCGGCCGCCGCAGCCGCCGCAGGAGCCGGGCTGAGCCGTCGTCGCGGAGCGCGCCGCAGCCGCGGGCCGCGTAGGTACCGGGCGGGCCTCGGGTTGGAGAGGGGAGCGCGGGCGCGCGTGGCTCCGCCGGGGCCGCCGCGAATGAACGGGCGGGGGGCGCGGAGGGCGGGCGGGGGAGGGCGCCCTCGCGGGCCCGCGTGGAGAGCCAGCTCCGCCGCGATCGGGGACTTCCTAAAAGTGCCGCCGAGTCTCCGTTTTCTTCCTGTTATCCGCCCCTTCCTACTGTAGTTGTGTTTTCAAAGCGGAAGGAGAGTTTTGCTTGGAAGTGGCTTTCAGAAACTTGGCACCCAGGTGCAGAGAGACTCGCCGAGCTGCTGAGGCTGAGTGGGGAATGTGCAGACACGTGTAGGACATAGAAGCTTTGGATGCAGGTGTGTGGCCTTATGGGGACAAACGTCGAAGTACGGTCAACCCGGGAGATCTGCAAGGAGTCTCCCAGAGTGGAGCTGTAATGTGCGTTTGTAGGGTGTGCAGACCAAGTTTTGCAGCGGGCGACCAGCAGGAACCATACCTTGGCTCAGGGAGGCTTGGGAAATTTTGGAGTGCCTGTTAATTTACAATTTGATCCAAAAGAGCTGATTTGGAGTAACTTGTCACTACCGATTGGTTTGCCAGGGACGTGCCTGCCAACTTTATGGAGTGCAAAGATCAGTATCTCTGAGGAGATTTTAGGATCTCGTTTAAAAATATTTTGGCAGTTTTAATAGTTAATATTAGATTGCATAGGAGCAGAGGAACCGAATTTAAAATAGATTAGTCACATCCGAACTGCTTCGCTGGTTGCTACTTGCAGCGTATTACCCTTTTTAAATATTCACGTTTTTGAAAATTCTCTTTGTAGTATACATGCTATGACATTTATAATTCATCTGCCGGTTTTGGGACGAGATAATTGGAGGATGTATAGGATAAGGATGTTTTGGGTGGAGGCTATCTTCCCAAGATTGAAAGAGCTCTTTCATACCCGGCTTATTGAAGGTTTCTCCTCCACCTTGCATCGTTTGAAACATTTAATTCTGTTGTTTCAATAAGTGCAAGGAGACTAATAAGTAAGCTGTTGAGAATTTGTAGATGGGCAGCAAGGTCAGTCTTCTTCGCTCCTGTTTCCAGTTTAGATACTAGAACATCTTGAAAGAAAATAATTTCAAGGAGCGTGCTAGGGAGATATTTGTTTGTTTTTTACCTTTCTGACATGAACAGTTTTGCTTAGCTTGCCATTCCATTACTGAGCATAGTTTTTCTCCTGAGGCTGTGAACCTTCTGCATACCAGTAACACCAGAAAGAAAAAAACACGGAGGCATAGGATATTTTGTTTCCTTCTGTCTCTTAGATGTGAGTGTATTTCAGGTGACAAATTCTCAAGATTGATATGGCTGATACAAGAAATTTTAGTGAGCTATTATGTCTAATAAATTGCATCATATAAGTGAGTGAATATAATTGCCTAATTTTAGCTAAACTAAAAGTCTTTCTTTTGTTACTGGTTAGTAGCAACCACTGCCCTATAGCCTTGTTTCTTGTTTGTTATTTAAACAATCCACTAAAGTATTTCTTATCTCTTTTTACTTCAACTTCAAGGACACATAGTTTATTAAAATATGTACTGTAGATGCTTTGAAAGAAGAAATTATGAAGTGGGGCAGACCTTTGAAGAATTTGTTTCTAGATTTTTAGATGGAAACAAGTATGTTACATTTTTGTGTCTGGTGACTTAGAATCTGTTCTTGAGGTAGGCCTTGACTATTTCATTATAATAAACCTGTTTTGGCGCATTTTTCTTTAAAGGATAGTTCTCACTTGATATAACATAAAGCTGTATTCTGAGTACCTCAGGGCCACCATATATTTGTGTTACTTTCATGAAAGTGACCATTTTATGAGCAATTTAATATCGTGCTAATGCGCAACTCTCTTGCGGGCACATAGTTCACTGTGGATTTTGGCAAATATATTAGAGTGAAAATCAGCCACTTGAGGATAATGTAAGGTTGCCCGCTCCTTTGCTTGGCTCTGGTTCTTGTCTTCTCTGCTTCTTTAGAGTCCTTGAGATGGAAGCAGAATAGTGTGGCTATTATACTAAGTGCCGATTTCCTTTCTTCTCTGACATGCCCAACACTTGCGCAGTGATAGAATATATTCTCATCTTAGTAATGGATCAAGAGGACATTTTAGAAGTTGATGCTGGGGGAAAATGCATTAATCTTCATCTTGAGAATTCTCACAGCTAAAACATATCGTTACGCTTTCAAATAATGTGTCAATTTTCCAGCACTTTGTATTTAGGGGAAGTATGTTAATTTATGTGGTATGCCCGTGCTTTTCACAGAGGAACTTCTGGAGACTGTGAGACATAGATGTATGCATATTGCCTGCAGTCTATCCAGATGCTCTTCATGCCAGCCAAGGGCCCTTTCTATTGGCTGAAGTATTCCCAGCTGTCATGGGAGATGCCAGCGTTCGCCTCTTGGTACTAATATGTAGTTGTTTAATAGATAAGTAAGGCCAATTTACCTTTTTCTCGTTTTAATAAATGTGCTTTAAACCTACCCTTTGATTATTTGGACTGAGTTTTAAAGGAGTCTCTCAAAAAAAAAAAATAAAACAAAACAAAACAAAACAAAAAAAAAAAAACTGTTCCCAGTTTTATTCAGAAACGAGGGAAGAATCCATAGGGAAGAATACTTTAATTTTCCCAAATTAGCATGAATTCATTAGAAGCCAAGGGTATAATTCCTAGCTGTGTGAGCAGTAAGACCTGAAATTGTCTTGACTTAAGAATTATCCCTGGGCTTGAGAGTGTAGCTCATGGTGGAGTGTGAGCATATGTTGGCTGTTCACCCCCCAGCACCAACCAAACTCCACACAGGAAGGACATCCCCCCACGTGCTTCCTAGTGAGTGGCTCGTGGGGCATCTTTTGGAACTTGAAACACAAAAGGAATTGATAAGTACCCAGGAGCACGCTGCAGTCTTAACTAACCCGTGGAATGAACTGAAACATGTGTGAAAGCTTTTTAGCTTTGAGTTCAGGATTCTAGTATTGGAAACGAAAAACGCTGCACCTCCCACCGGCTCCTCTTTTCTTAGGCCAGACTTTGCAGTCTCTGCAGTCTCATCTTGCTGTGGTTACTGCTCCCTTCTCCCAAGCCCTCTCCACTTCCAAGCTACACTCTGAAACTTGCTGGTACTTGAGAGGCTGTAAGGCCAATGCCCTCTTTATATTTAAATTTTCCTGTGTGTGTGTGTGTGTGTGTGTGTGTGTGTGTGTGTGTGTGTGTGTCGGGGATGGAGGTTGGGCAGCAGATCTTACTGAGATGTTAGAGAGAGAGAGAGAGAAAGAGAGAGAGAGAGAGAAAGAGAAAGAGAGAGAGAGAGAAAGAGAGAGAGAGACTATCTAAGATGTTAAGAGAGAGAGAGAAACTAGTGGAATCTGTAGGTGACCTCAGGGTCTTCACTGAGTCTTACTCCATGTTTTCTAAGAGGTTGCTGTCAACTCCGAAACCTTGAAGTGAGAACTCAGACTCTGTGCACCGATAAGTCAGGCCCCAGGGAGATGCCGCACTTGGTTCCCCACTAGTCCCGACGAGTTGTTCTTACAGCATTGAGGGGAGATATTTAAGAATAGACATGAATCTGTTAAAGGGTCGTGATAGCCAGGATCTCACATGATGGAGCCTAAATTCTTGAAACCATGCTGACTTGGGGTAGGGGTGGGGTGACCTCATACACAACATGCATTATAGTTCTGAGCATGCGTACTTCCTGCTCTTGGCTTTCATCCTTTAGTCTCTTAAGCAAATGGCCCTTTTCTTGGGAGTCTGCAGTATATGCAAGTGCAATGTTGAGGATGAGAGAGGAGAGGATAGTAGGAAGAGCAGCAGGGTGCAGAAGTATATGCTGCTGCCTCCTTGGCAGTTTTGGGGATGCCAAGTTACTGCGAGAGTATCCCTGAAATGCGAAAGGGACCCTCTTGGTGACGAGGTTCTGACCCAAACGCTGGGTTTCATTGCGTAGCCTTCCTTGTAGAATAGTATTTCACACAGAACGCTGTTCTGAGAATAAAGGTAAATAAAAGATTAATGAGATCTAATTGCTGCTATCCTCAGGGTGCCTATAACCAAACAGTACCTTGTTTCCCGAGCCAGGTCCAGCCCTTTGCGCTGAAGCTCCCTGTGTGTAGCACATTGCATTGTTTTTTTGTGGGTTTTGTTTGTTTGTTTGTTTGTTTTGTTGTTTTTTTTATCATAGTACTTAAACTTGTGCTTCTGCCTAAATGATCTTCATGAAGGGTCCTTAGAACTGGCTCAGGGCTTCACATACTGGAATAAGTTAAAACAAAACAGAACTGGGCAGGGCGTTGGGCAGAGAGGAAGAAAAATATGACTGTGGGCAGTCTGAAAATCAAGAGAAAAATCTATAGCCAGGCGGTGTGTGAAAGGTTTCCTGGGGAAGGTTATGGAAGATTGCCCAGGACAGGGCCACAAGAGAAGGGTTGAAAGGTGGCTTTGGGGGCAGGGTGCCTATATGAATAGTTGAGATTGCTTTCCTAAAGCCGTGGGAAGCTTGGGGAGAAGAGGGAAAAGCCATCCCTGCCTTGAAGTGCGGGAAGAAGCAGTGAAAACCAAGCTTTGGGAACAGAAAGAAAAAGGCTGATGCTGATGATGTGGCCTAAGGACATGGGCTTTGAAAAGAGAAGAGGAGAAAACAAAGATTTCAGGGAAACAGGAGATGTAGAGCAATGGAAAGGACCAAAGGGATTGTGGAGAACAGATTGGGGGACCCTCCCTCCGCTCAGGGAACCCCAAGTAAGGATTTGGCAGTCCTTGGGTAGGAACGGTTCAGGCTCGGTTCAGGAAGTAGTTGAGGTATGAGAACCACTTTTTAAATAAAATCCTGTTCACCAAGAAAGCACTGGACATTCTCGAAGTTACAAATTTAGCTACACTTTAAATCAGTTTGTACTTTGTGAAATTAGGAAGGTGTCCATTTACTTTCATATGTAATAAACAGCTTCATTTGTACTGGATTCCATAGTCTGCCCACTAAGTCACAGGCTCTTAACATGGGGGTTGTAACCCCAAATAGGGGCATGTAATTTAGAGTGTGGGATGGTGAAGGTTTGGGCAATAGTAAAAGGCTTCAGAACTCACAAAAACCAGATAAATAAACAAAAGATTAAGAATTAAATATATACTGAGGGTAAGGTGTTTCCAGCAGGGGGGCCTAGGTTACCTCCTGTGTCTTCACTGGGGTGGTTCCGATTACACAACATGCACAGCTTGCACCGCACACACAACCTTCCTTCACACAGTACCCATGAGTGCAGCTAGAAGCCTGCTGACTCACACTTGAGACTGTTAGAAGTTATGAACTGCATTGATTGTTACTGTACATGTAAAGTTTTCTGTCTCATAGAAACCAATAGTTTAATTGCAGAAGACAAAGAATATATATATATATATATATATATATATATATATATATATATGCGCCATCATTTTGTAGTGGGCTGGTATCTAATTAGCATGTCTGTAGATTGTATTATGTTAGGATGTTTGAGTTTAAAATTTGCTGTTTGAGTTGCTGACAAGTTTCTTAAACACACAAATTTATTAGAGAAATTTTGGCTTAAGATTAGGGCAGATTTTCTAACAACTTCTGACATGGCCCTAGACACACTGCTGCCATTTTGTTCTACATATTTATATGAGGCATCCTTTTCAGCTCGGGCAATTATAAAATAATCAACCAACTCTAAAACTATTGTAGATGCTCTGTGTCCTGTACTCCAACAACATCTTCAAAGAATACAGTAGGAGAACACAGGGAAATGGTGGTAGTGTGCTGTCACCAGAGTCACGTGAAAACACTTCTGGGAGTGGCATATGGCAGAAGAGGCAGCTGGAAAGCCCTGGTGAGAACTCAGTAGTCCCTTGGGACTCTGGGTAGCCCATAGGGTCCTGATACAGCGGGCTTGATGGAAGGGCTCCTCTCTCTCTCCTGGTCTGTCTTACCCCGAGTCTTCAGCCCCAGGCCTGGACAGTTCTGTCCCCTAGCAAAGCAAGAGTTGAGCGGTGAGGTTTTCTGTATCAGACAGCTGCTCGGTTCGCTTAGCACAGCCTGAGCCAGGCAGGTGACCAGGCTGGGCCAACATGAGAGACACTGTGAGGATTAGGAGCCCCTTGTTAGCATTTACTGAGCAATAAGCGCTCCCAAACTGATTCCGATTCTTCCTCCTGCGTTTAAATTCCTCTTTCTAATGCTGTGGTTCTTCTCTGACCAAGGTTTAGAGATTATATGCTTTGCAGGGGCAGCAGAGCTGGATATTCTTTGGGAAACAGCAAGAATGAGTCAATGGTTTCTTTAAACTGTGAGTTTTATGAGGAGGCCAGACTCAGCTTGGTGCTCCATGGTGTCTCAGCTGAGTGGACTTCCTGTGTGAGCAACGGCCAGGATGCAGCGGGGTGCTGGGACTGAGACACAGGCAGAGGCTGTGCCCAGCTATTTGACCTTCATATGGAAGCATGAGTAGTTAAAGATTTTGTGGAAACAGAAAATCTCAGGAGATTTAAATTGAATCAAGTTACCGTATGAAGAGGTGGGTGTTTAAATTATCACAGCAGGTTTTGAAGGAAGCCGCACAATCTTCCTGGGGGCAGAGCTTGGGAGAAAACTCCTCTCCCAGCTGCGGCTGTGGGTCTTTAGAAAGCCTCCTGGGATCTGAACAGTGTGTCTGTCTTTCATCTGTTATTTTGACTTTGGAAATGTACGTTTGTTACCATCATTCTTTACATTGTTAGCTGCTTTTACCAGTTGACAAGTCTTGGAGAGTCTTGACTTTCTCTCAAAAACTTGGAGGTTTGGTAAAGAATGTGAGAAAGGATAAGACTTGAAAACTCCTGTTTCCTAAAACCTCTCTGCCTTACCTCAAGACTACAATCTAAGTTTGAGAGTCTTTTGAGTCTAAATATACTTTTATATTTGTACATTTGTCTAATAAATACTCCGTTTTCTCTCACTGTTGTAAAATGACTAGAGAATTCAGTTCCTCTAAATCATGAACTGTTTCCCATGATCTGGGAAACAAATGAGGTGACTTAGTGTACCATCCAGTCAACCTTGTAAAGCTCCAGTCCTCTCATGGGAAGGGCGCGCGCATATGCATGCTTTACACACGTGGAGGATTTTTCTGCTCTGGTGTGAAGGCACACAGAGTAGCTCTGTTAGGTAAATGATTAGCACTTAAGTTTCTCTGTTTCCGCCCAGACACCTCAGAAGCCCTTCTGTATGCCGCGGTGTAGTTTGCTCTGCCTCTCGTGGCTATGTTTTGGGGGCCTCGTGTGTCTAGGTGGGAGACCCTGCCTAGATGGGGCCTTGCTGAGGTGATTTAGAAGACAGACAGCTTGCCCAGAGGACTGAGATGGTGAGACTGGGACGTAGTCTCGAAGTCCCGAGGCTTTCACAGAACCTGCAGTTCCTGTTGCCTCGACGTGTAAAGTGAGAATCTTCTCGTACAGTTTGCTTCATTCGCCAAGTCCGGTGGAGTGAGGGACTCAGAAAAGTGTTTTTCAAACACACACACACACACACACACACACACACTGTTTTGGTTTGATTTTGTTTTTTTGAGACAGGGTTTCTCTGTGTAGCCTTGGCTGTCCTGGATTCTGCTTTCTAGACCAGGCTGGCCTCGAACTCACAGAGATATGCCTCCCTCTGCCTCCTGAGTGCCAGGATTAAAGGCATGTGCTACCATGCCCGTGTTTTAATATTTTTTTAATCTATAGGAAACTGCTTGAGGCCATGCCTATGCTAGTCCATGTAAATAGAGAGCCATGAAGTTGGAGGTGGTTGGTAGTTGGTCAGAACGTGGATAATTCAAAGGGCCCAGGAGACAGGGCTGAGCAGGTAGCACTTAGAGTGATGAGAGACTCGGTCTGTATTGGGGGCAGGGCTGAGGTCACAGGTTTTACAGCATTCTAGTTGGTGGTCCAATCATGGTGCCTTACTGTTTTCCAGTGTGCTCCAAGGATCCCTGCTTCTGTTGTCTCCAGCCAGTCATCTGTGCCAGCAGAGATGGTCTTCCATGTCTGTCCTTGGTGTGCACGTGCCCACCTTCTGTGGTTGGCCCCTTTTAATCCATGAGTGTATTGGTTACAAGGTTGCTTTCCTTAATGGAAGTACTTGGCCAGCTCTCCTTCCTGAACTCAGAAAGTATCGATGAGTGAGAACTCTGTCCCCTCCCAATATTGTACATGTCTCGCTCCTTCACCCACCCATCTCTAAATATGCTACTTTCTTATCTTCAGTTCAGATTGAAATCCCTCTCTTTTGCTGACTAGATTAAGAAAATAACGGTCTCTGTGGGTTTGCATGAAGATCAGACATAATATGATACATTTATCATGTGACTGATAATGTAATGGCTTCCTACTTCCTGCTAATTTTCACTTGTTTTCGCCGCTGTACCCACACCATGAAAGAAAGAAAATGAAAGGAAAAGAGCATTTTCAGGGATAAACCCTGTGTGAGCGTTGGTCTGAGTTCCCAGGCTGTGTATAATGGCTCTTTTCCTTTGAGAGCGTAGGTCAGTTGAACAACTGACTTTTGGGATTGTGAAGAGCAGAGTTGGGTAAAGTCTGTGTGTGGGGAGCGTGTCCTTAGCTACCAGCTGCTCTGCAGATACTCTGTGTCCATGTTGCTCTCTCAAGTGTGCAATACCATGGCCGCTTGAGGCAAGTGTGCTGAGCCTTTCCTCTCTTCTTTCTGTAGGTCACGCCCATCTACAGTAATGGCCACAGCCCTACCCAGGACCCTGGGGGAGCTGCAGCTGTATAGAATATTGCAGAAAGCCAACCTGCTCTCTTACTTCGATGCCTTCATCCAACAAGGTGGTGATGATGTCCAGCAACTGTGTGAAGCTGGAGAAGAGGAATTTTTAGAAATCATGGCTCTCGTGGGCATGGCAAGCAAGCCCCTTCATGTTCGAAGGCTTCAGAAGGCGTTGAGAGACTGGGTTACAAACCCTGGCCTTTTCAATCAGCCACTGACTTCCCTTCCCGTCAGTAGCATACCCATCTATAAATTACCAGAGGGATCACCAACATGGCTGGGAATATCCTGCAATAGTTATGAAAGGAATAGCAGCGCTCGGGAACCACACTTAAAAATCCCCAAGTGTGCCGCCACCACCTGTGTGCAGAGCTTCGGTCAGGCCAAGTCAGAGGTGGCAAGCTTAGCACTGCAGAGTGTCAGTGAGTCCAGGCTCTGGCAAGGACACCACGCCACGGAGAGTGAGCACAGCCTCTCCCCAGCAGACCTGGGCTCCCCAGCCTCCCCAAAGGAAAGCAGCGAGGCACTGGACGCTGCTGCTGCGCTCTCTGTGGCCGAGTGTGTGGAGCGGATGGCCCCCACGCTGCCCAGAAGTGACTTGAGCGAAGTGAAAGAGCTGCTGAAGAACAATAAGAAGTTGGCCAAAATGATTGGTCACATCTTCGACATGAGTGATGAAGATCCGCACAAAGAGGAGGAGATCCGAAAGTACAGCGCCATCTATGGCCGATTCGACTCCAAGAGAAAGGATGGTAAACACCTCACATTGCATGAGGTAAGGAGCCTGTGGGGGCGGGGCTGGGGATGTGGGGGGGCGTGTATGGGGTGGGGGTGAGAGGTGAGTATATGGGGTGTATGTGGGTGGGGGCTGGGGGCATGGTGTGTGTGGGGGTGTATGGGATGGGGATAGGAAGTATATGTATGGGGTGTGGGGGGGCTGGGGGTATGATGTGTAGGTGGGGGTATGGGGTGAGGGTAGGAGGTGTGTGTATGGGGTGTATGTGGGTAGGGGCTGGGGGTATGGTGTGTGTGGGGGTATGGGGTGAGGGTAGGAGGTGTGTGAAGCATGACCGCTCTGTTGTGAGCAGAGGCAAGTTAGTACTCTTGGGCTTGTCTTGCGTTGAACTCTGACACGTTTGGGTTTTAAAACTACAGTATAAGATAGGTTTTAGAAAGATGTCAGAATTCAACCAGTGAAGCGTAACTTTAACATTTGCAAGGTGCTTTGTTTTTCAGTTAAGAAATAAAATAGGGTTTTAAACATGGACCTTCATTTTAAAAACTTTTTTTGTAAACCTTTGTTTAAAAAAAAAAAACAAACCATAAACCAGGACGTAAGGCAGTTTGCAGCTAGTATAGAAAACAAAGTTCTGTTAGATGAATATTGGAAGAGAAAATATAGTTTTGAATCTTGTATGCTCGGCATACAAAGGTCTCCACAGCATTTTATCCAGAAGTGTTCTGCTTATGCATGAAACACACACACGCATACACGTACACACACGTGCACACCTCGTTTGCGTATGTGCATACATCTGTTCACTCACTTGCTTTTTCTTGTTTATCCGCCAACACCTTACCTGATTGTTCAGTGCCAATGCAGGCTTGTCTTTGCTATGATCTTTTCCTCTAAGTATAATGCCCCATGTATTTCCTTTTCATCCTGCGTCCACTTCTGTCACTTTGTTGTAATGTATTTGTATTCTGTTCTGTCTCGGCTAGATAATGTCTTTTCAGTCTTTTATCCCTAGAGTCTAATGTGTCCAGTGGGTGCTTAGAAAATGATTCATTTTCAGAGGTAAAAAAGACTTCCATAGTGAGATTTAAAAAAAAACCAAAACCACATACCCTTTAGAAGAAAGGAACAATCCTCCAGAAAGTAATGTTAGGCTGACTACACAGTATTTCATTCAACGTCATGTGCCCCTCCCCGTCTTGCACTTTAATATGGAAAGGAACACATATTCACTGGGAAGGAATTCTTATACAAGAAGATGTAAATTACTGACCAGTAAGCATCCCAAGACTTATCTTTACATGGACAGACGTGAGTTCATGTTTCCCAAATGGGTCTGCAGGTTCCTTTGCTAGTGGGGAAACTCCACGCTTCTGTGGAGAGCCACCTGATTCCTCTGTGGCCTTTTTTTGTGGGCCATTGTTATCCTCCTGTGTAACTCTTCGCTTTGCAATGCCGTT
The DNA here is from genome assembly GCA_907169655.1 of Acomys percivali. Taxonomy (NCBI): domain Eukaryota; kingdom Metazoa; phylum Chordata; class Mammalia; order Rodentia; family Muridae; genus Acomys; species Acomys percivali. The sequence goes on along the minus strand of CAJRSG010002426.1, from coordinate 2,694,734 downwards.
TAGATTGTTGCCGGTTTAAAAAGTCTATATGTACTGGCATGTGAACACAGTGACACACACTTAAAATTATTTATTGTATTTAATTACACCTGTGGGTCTGCTGTGTAGGTATGTGTGCCAGTGCCTGTAGAAGGCACAGGTGTCAGATCTGGAGCTGTCAGCCATGGGACATGAGTGCTGGGGACTGAACAAGTGTCCTCTGCAAAGACAGTGTGTGCTCCCAACCCCTGAGCCACCTCCAGCCCCCATCACACACATACTTTACAGTCTTGGGCACTCTGTTCTATGGAATGGATCCCAGCGTGTGAATCATGGGATCAGGGAGTGTGCAAATGTAATGTTTCAAGCCACTGCTAATTGCTGCTCGCTCACATTCTAAAATGCTGAAAACGTTGTGCTGCTATGATCGCTATGCAAATGTCTGTTTATCCACACTTGCTGGTAATGCAGTTTACATTTTAATCTCTGCCAGCCTTAACGGATGAAAATGTAGATTTGCTTTTCCTAGAGAGGATGGTGAGTTTCTTTCCCTATAACATGATCAGTTTTCTGTCCACAAAACTATTTTGGTAGCTCAGTTGTCTTTTAAAGAATTGATTAATTCTGGGCATAATCCTAGCACTCAGGTGGCAGAGACAGGCGGATCTCTGTGAGTTTGAGACCAGCTTGGTCTATAAAGTGAAGTCTAGGACATCAGGGCTATATAGTGAGACCCACGTCTGTAGTTCATGGACATAAGTCCTTCGTTTGCCACACAATCATCTTCCTTGGATATTTTCCTGTTTTATCACATGTGGGTATGGTTTTACCTGGTTGTGTCTGTTGATGTGATCCTGTGTGGCTCAGATGAGCTTTGTATTCCTCAGCAGGATAGACTTGCCTCAACCGAGCAGCTTTATAGTGTAGTCTGTTGCATGGAAAAGCACACACTTCTTTATTGCTGTTGCGTTATAGCTTTTCTGTTTTTGTTTGTTTGTTTTTCAAGGTTTTGGTAACCTTATAAATTTTTCTTCTAAATAAGATTCTAGATATATTTATTAGGTTTCTAAAAATATATATCATTTTAATTACAGATGTTTTCTTGTGTAGGTTAATTTAGTAATAGCTGGCATATTTATAATAATGGGACATATATGAATATAGTATATTTCATATAGTATAGTATTCATATAGTATATATGAATATAGTATCTTTTCTATTCCTCAGTAATTAATTTTATAATTCTTTTTGTTGTTGTTGTTGTTGTTTGGTTTTAGTTTTTGGTTTTTTGAGACAGGCTTTCTATATGTAGCTGTGGGTGTGTTCAACTCATCCTGTAGACCACGCTGGCCTCAAATGCTTTTCTTCACATGTATTTTGTACAATTCTTGTTTGGTCAAATTCTTGTATGTTGAATGTCTATATTACATATATTTAATTTTTCTTTGCTTTAGGATGTACAAGGTGATGGAAAGGATATAATTGTAATAGTAATTTTCTCTCCCTACTACCTTTTTAATGGCTATCACTGGCTGACTTTTGTATGTTACTCTTGTTTTCAGCTATTTCACCATCTGGCCTTTAAAAATAACTGATTTTGGATATGAAAGCTGAAGTTTATGATTACAGAATTGGTTAGCAAGAATGACTGAAATCACATCTAGTCTGTGATTTGGTGCCTTGGAATTAGCATATGCAGTTACTGGGTGTCATTGAACACCCTGCTTGAGGGGCCCATGAGCCAGAGGACTCCGTGCTCTCCTGGGCTTTTTTTTTATTACCTGTAAACAATAAAGACAGCCAACTACGAAGCTGGAATTAGTATTTCTAAATATCTAAGGTTAAAAAATGTTGCCAGCCCGGCTCTAAGACTCTGGTTGGACACAGTGTGCAGTTTGAATCCAGAATTCCTGGCTGAGCTGTGCGGATGGTTCGGGCATGAGTCAATAACTGACCACAGCACGCAGTTTGGCCAAAAGCCCCTAGCGAGCTTGGTGCGCAGTCCCAGCCCGAAAATTCTGGCTGGACCCTGTGTGCATTTTGAGCCCATAATTCCTAGCTGAGCTCAGCAAATGGTTCAGGCCCTGAGATTCTAGCTGAGCTCAGAGGGTGGTTCAGGCTCAGTGTCCCTGGCTGGACTTGGCAGGGAACCCAGAAGGCTGTGGATACCTTGGCCTGACCCAACGCTCATCCAGAGACCCAGAACGATTGCAGGACCCACAGCACAGGGGAGCTGAGGATCACTGGCTGTGAGAGCCCAAAAAGACAGGGCTAACCTCCTGCCATCCACAACAGTGAAACATCAGAGCTTCCAACCTACGAAAATCGTGAGAAAACAAGTGAATCTATTGTCAGACTCCCTCCATCCAACTCAGGAAGCTACCCAACCAAAGCAAAGCCGGCAAGATGTCTAAAGGACAGCGTAAAAGCATACGCAAAAAAACCCAAAACAACATGGAGTCTCCAGTTTCCAGCTATCCCAAAGAAAACAACCCAGAGAGCTCAAATACAACGGAAATACAAGAAAATGACCTCAAATCCTTAATAAGGAGCATATTAATGGAGGAAACAAATAAAATTCGTAATCAAGTACAGGAAGACGCAGCCAAACAGGTGAGAGACATAAAAGAAGCACATAGAGTGGAACTGGAAAAATTTCAGGAAAATGCAAACAACCAGATGAAAGAAATAAATAAAATGGTTCAAGCTCTGAAGACCTATAAAGAGGCAATGGAAGAAACTCAGGAATATACAAACAATCAGATGAAAGAAATAAAAAAAAATCAGTTCAAGATCTGAAGATGGAAATGGATTCAATGATAAACACACAGACAGAAGAAAAACGAGAATGTGAGACATCAGAGAAGAAGGCGAGCAACACAGAGGTGAGTTTTTCTAACAGAATCCAAGAGACAAAAGAATGAATCTCAGGTCTAGAAGATACAATCACAGATCTTGAAGCAACCATTAAAGAAAATGCCAAATCTGGAAAACTCCTGACACAAAACATCCAAGAAATTAAGAACATTATGAAAAGAAGAAATCTGAGGATAATAGGCATTGAAGAAAGAGAAGATATCAGACTCCAAGGCCCAGAAACTATTCTCAACAAAATCATAGAAGAAAATTTCCCCAACCTAAAGAAAGAGATACCTATAAACATACAAGAGGCCTACAGAACACCAAATGGAATTGACCAGAAAAGGAAAACTGCCCGTCACATAATAATCAAAACACAAAACATACAGAACAAAGAAAAATATTAAAAGCTGCAAGGGAAAAGGGCCAAATAACATTCAATGGCAAACCTATCAGAATTACACCCAACTTCTCAGCAGAGACCATAAAAGCCAGAAGAGCCTGGACAGAGATCCTGCAAACCCTAAGAGACCACAGATGCCAGGCCAGACTACTTTACCCAGCAAAACTATCAATAACCATTGATGGAGAAAACAACATATTCCATGACAAAAACAAATTCAAACAGTACCTATCCACAAATCCAGCTTTACAGAAGGTACTAGAAGGAAAACTCCATCCCAAAGGGTCAAGCTATAACCAAATCTACTCAGGAAATAGGTAACTATACCATGGCAAAAGCACAGCTACACAAATGCTCGATTGGAAACAACATCAAAATTAAGACTCTTAACAGTCACTGGTCGTTAATATCTCTCAACATCAATGGTCTCAATTCTCCAATAAAAAGACACAGACTAACTGAATGGGTGCATAAACAAGATCCAACCTTCTTCTTTATTCAAGAAACACATCTCACCTCTAAAGGTAGGCACTATCTCATGGTAAAAGGTTGGAAAAAAATATTCCAAGCATATGGTCACAAGAAGCAAGCAGGCGTAGCCATTTTAATATCAAACAAAATAGACTTTCAACCAAAATTAATCAAAAGGGATGCAGAAGGACACTTCATACTCATCAAAGGTAAAGTCAACCAAGATGACATCATAATTCTGAACATCTATGCTCCCAATACAAGGGCACCCACATTTGTAAAAGATCTGCTAAAAAAACTTAAATCGCACATCGATCCCCACACAATAATAGTGGGAGACTTCAACACCCCACTCTCACTGGAGAATAAGTCATTGAAACAGAAACTAAGCCGAGAAATAACATCATTAGCTAATGCCATGGGTCAAATGGGTCTAACAGATATCTATAGAACCTTTCACCTTTCTGCACCCCATGGAACCTTCTGCAAAATTGATCACATCGTATGTCACAAAGCAGGCCTCAACAGATACAAGAGGATTGAAATAATACCTTGTATCCTATCAGATCACCATGCTCTTAGGCTGCAATTCAACAACAACAGAAACAACAAAAAGCCTACACGTACGTGGAAACTAAACAACTCTCTGCTAAATGACACATGGGTCAGGGAAGAAATAAAGAAAGAAATCAAGGAGTTTCTGAAATTCACTGAAAATGAGGAACAACATACTCAAATTTGTGGGATACATTGAAAGCAGTGCTAAGAGGAAAATTCATAGCACTAAGTGCCTTTAATAAGAAATTGGAAACATCCCACATAAGCAACTTAACAAAACAGCTGGAAGCCCTAGAAGAAAAAGAAGCAGAAACACCCAAAAGGAGTAGACGTCTGGAAATAATCAAACTCAGGGCTGAAATTAACAAATTAGAAAATAAGAAAACAGTCCAAAGAATCAACAAAACCAAGAGCTGGTTCTTTGAGAAAATCAACAAGATAGACAGACCGTTAGCCAAACTAACTAAAAGGCAGAGAGACAATATTGAAATCAACAAAATCAGAAATGAAAAGGGAGACATAACAACAGACACTGAAGAAATACAAAGAATCATAAAATCCTACTTTGAAGGCATATATGCCACAAAATTTGAAAATCTAAGGGAAATGGACGATTTTCTTGATCAATTTCACTTGCCAAAGTTGAGTGAAGAACAGATAAACAAGCTAAATAGTCCCATTTCCCCTACAGAAATAGAAGCAATCATTGATAGTCTCCCAACAAAAAAAAGCCCAGGGCCAGATGGTTTCAGTGCAGAATTCTACCAGACCTTCAAAGGCGATCTAATACCGATACTCTTCAAGGTACTCCAAAACATAGAATTGGATGGAACATTACCAAATTCATTTTATGAGGCCATAGTCACGTTGATACCTAAACCTCACAAAGACTCAACAAAGAAAGATAATTTCAGACCAATTTCTCTTATGAACATCGATGCAAAAATACTAAACAAAATTCTTGCAAAACGAATACAAGAACACATAAAGGATATCATTCATCATGACCAAGTAGGCTTCATCCCAGGCATGCAGGGATGGTTTAATATACGGAAATCCATCAATGTAATCCACCATATAAACAAACTGAAAATAAAAAACCACATGATCATCTCTTTAGATGCAGAGAAAGCATTTGATAAAATCCAACACCCATTCATGTTTAAAGTATTAGAGAGATCGGGGATACAAGGCACTTTCTTCAATATAATAAAGGCTATATACAGCAAGCCAATAGCCAAAATCAAAGTAAATGGTGAGATACTCAAGGAAATTCCTCTAAAACCGAGAATAAGGCAAGGCTGCCCACTCTCTCCATATCTCTTCAATATAGTACTCGAAGTTCTAGCCAGAGCAATAAGACAACAAAAGGAGATCAAGGGTATCCAAATGGGAAAGGAGGAAGTCAAATTATCCCTATTTGCAGATGATATGATAGTGTACATAAGTGACCCTCAAAATTCCACCAGAGAACTCCTACAGCTGATAAACACTTTCAGCAATTTGGCTGGATACAAAATTAACTCAAAAAAGTCTGTAGCCTTCCTATACACAAATGACAAGCTTGCAGAGGAAGAAATTAGGAAAGCCATACCCTTCACATTAGCCACAAGCAATATAAAATATCTGGGAGTTACTCTAACTAAGCAAGTGAAGGACTTGTTTGAAAAAAATTTCAAAACTCTGAAGAAGGAGATTGAAGATGACATGAGAAGATGGAAGGATCTTCCTTCCTCATGGATAGGGAGAATTAACATAGTAAAAATGGCCATCCTACCAAAAGCAATCTACAGATTCAATGCAATCTCTATCAAAATACCTACACAATTTTTTAAAGACATTGAAAGTTCAGTTCTGAACTTCATATGGAAAAACAAAAAACCCAGAATAGCAAAAACGATCTTGTACAATAAAAGGTGCTCCAAAGGAATCTCCATACCTGATCTCAATTTGTACTATAAAGCAATAGTAATTAAAACAGCATGGTACTGACACAGCAACAGGTTGGTTGATCAGTGGAATCGAATCGAAGACCCAGATATGAATCCACACACATATGGTCACTTGATTTTTGACAAAGAAGCCAAATCCATTCAATGGAAAAAGGATAGCATCTTCAACAAATGGTGCTGGTCTAACTGGATGTCTATGTGTAAAAAAATGCAACTGGACCCATATTTGTCACCTTGCACAAAACTCAAATCCAAATGGATTAAAGACTTCAACATAAAACCAGAGACACTAAGTCACTTAGAAGAAAAAGTGGGGAAGAGCCTGGAACATATTGGCACAGGAGACAACTTCCTGAACAGAACACCAACAGCCCAGGCCTTAATGTCAACAATTAATAAATGGGACCTCATGAGGCTGAGAAGCTTCTGTAAGGCTGGAGACACTGTCAAGAGAACAAAGCGACAGCCTACAGACTGGGAAAAGATCTTCACCAACCCTACATCTGACAAAGGTCTAATATCGAAAATATATAAAGAACTCAAGAAATTAAACACCACCAAACCAAATAACCCAGTTGAGAAATGGGGCTTGGAACTAAACAGAGAATTCTCAACAGAAAAATATCAAATGGCTGAGAAACACTTAAAGAAATGCTCAACCTCCTTAGTCATCAGGGAAATGCAAATCAAAACAACTCTGAGATTCCATCTTACACCCATCAGAATGGCTAAGATGAAAAATTCAAGCAACACCACATGCTGGCGAGGATGTGGGGAGAGAGGAACATTCCTTCATTGCTGGTAGGAATGCAAACTAGTACAACCACTTTGGAAATCTATCTGGTGCTACCTCAGAAAACTGGGAATATGACTTCCTCAAGACCCAGCTATTCCACTCCTTGGAATATACCCAGAAGATGCACCAGCACACAGCAAGAAAATTTGCTCAACCATGTTCATAGCAGCCTTATTCATAATAGCCAGATCATGGAAACAGCCTAAATGTCCCTCAGTAGAAGAATGGATAAAGAAACTGTGGTACATATACACTATGGAATACTATTCAGCTATTAAAAACAAGGAATTCCCGAAAATGTGGATAAATGGATTGAGCTAGAAACGATCATAATGAGTGAGTTAACCCAGAAGCAGAAAGACTCAAATGGTATATACTCACTTATATCTGCATACTAGCCCAATGGGCATGTCCCACGAAAGTCTTCCCTTACCAGGAAACTGGGACAGAGAGGAGAACATCCTTTTGGGACTCTAGATGAGAGAACCATGTGAGAATAGCAATGTAGAAGGATCCATTGGGTCCTAGAAACCTACAAGTAGAACATTATGATAGGCAGATTTGGGCCAAGGGGTCCCACTCAAACTAAGGCACTAGCCAAGGACAATACAGGCGGTAAAATTTAAACCCCTACCCAGATCTAGCCAATGGACAGGACAGTCTCCACACTTGAGTGGAGAGAGGGATATGACTTTCTCATGTTCTCTGGTGCCTCACATTTGACCATGTCCCCTGGAGAGGGAGACCTAGTGGCACTCAGAGGAAGGACAGCAGGTCACCGAGAAGAGACTTGATACCCTATGAGCATATACAGGGGGAGGTAATCCCTCTGAGGAACAGTCATAGGGGAGGGGAATAATGGGAAAATTGGAGGGAGGGGAGAATGAGAGGATGCAAGGGATGGGAGAACCATAGAGATGTAACAGGAATAAATTAATAAAAAATAAAAATAAAATAAAAATAAATAAATGAGGTGAAAAAACAACAACAACAAAAAAAAGAAATGTTGCCAGTTTATTTTCAGTTTCAGGAAATATGTGACTTCCTTGACTCCATCCAAATGTTCTCAGAGGTTTCTCTGTAAAAGCGCTGGGTGCTTTCATGTCAATCTTTCAAAGCCAAGTGTTGTCTGTACAAATAGTGGTTACCAGCATCTCCAGCACCTGGAAACAAGTCAACTCCAACAAGTCCCTAGGACTTTTTCTTGTAAACATTTTTGTATTGGTTCCCAAAAGCATTGTAGCCTGTACAGTAAAAAAAAAAAAAAAAATTACACAATAGAACATTGTTTTACACTTTTGATTTTAAAAGTAGATAATAGGTAATTGATGTGTCCATACACACAGACTGCTGGGCAGTGATAAAACTTAGAACCATGCACATTCTTGATGTGAGCATGTGCTAAAGGACAGGGGACAACCACATTTAATTGGGGCTGACTACAGTTTCAGAGGCTTAATCCATTGTCATCGTGGTGGGAAGCATGGCAGCGTGCAGGCAGACATGGGGCTGGAGAAGGATCTCAGAGTTCCACATCTTGATCCACAGGCTGCAGTAGACTATGTGCCACACTGGGCATGGCTTGAGTATTTGAGATCTCAAAGCCTGTCTCCACAGTGACACGTTTCCTCCAACAAGGCCACGCCTCCTAGTAGTGCCACTTTTATGGGCCAAGCACTCAAACACGGGTATGTTGGGCCATTCCTATTCAAATTACCACACCTGCCTTTTGTTTTTGTAAATAAACTATTGCAACAGCCTGAGATTTTTTTGTATGTAGTGTCAGTGGTTGCTTTAAATTACAATGGCCGAGTTGGACAGCTGTGACACTGACTGGCCTATGAATCCTAAAATGTCACTCTGTGTTTTATAGAAAGAGTGTGTTCTGTTTAAAGAAAGGCTAACTCATTATCCTATTTGAGATTTTTGGTTGTGTTGTGTCTGTGGTCTCTTCTAAATTAAATTGGGTGTTGGGTTCATTAATGTTCTGTTACTTTTCTATTTCTAGTTTAAGCAGTTGTAGCTCTGAGTTTTTAACTGTGTGTTGATTCATTGTTAAAGTGTTAATATTTTATGATTACTGATTCATGAGTTATTTGTAATTTTGTGGTTTGTTTGTTTCTAAACGTGAATGAATCTACCCCACCCCCATTCTTTTTTTTTTTTTCTAATGATTTCTATCTGAATTACAATGTGGCTGGTTATCTTGGCCTTAGTCCTAGGGAATGGGTTTAGGCTAGAAGGCTTGGAGGCAAGCTCCTATACCCACTGAACTGTCTCACTCGCCCTGTTTTTGATATCTAATTTCTTCGACTCACATTTCTTAGAACACTTTGGAAGGAGTAGCTTTCCCTAGCAGTTTTCTGCTTTTCCTCCTACAGGTGAATAAGAGACAAAACCTGGGGGTCGGGTCTTAGCCCATCTAGTTTGAGTTAGTGCTGAAGGTCGATGTGAGGAACGAGAGGTTTGTCTTCTGCCCTCTTCCTTTATAGCTCTGAGGTGCATGATGGGTAATTTTCCTTGAGTGCTCCTGAGTAACAGGTGATTTTCTAACACTGGTGCTTGGAGCTTTATGGATGTCTTACATCACCTCCTTCTGGGGAGCATCAAGCTTTGCATTTGGTCCTTTCCCACACTTCTCAGACTTGTGATGTGGGGAGATGGAAGCTCTTCATCCAGTTAGGACACTTCATCTGTACCTTACTTGCTCTTTGAGGTACTGCCGTCTTCGTTTTGTGCTCACATGCCTTACTCTTCTCCTAACCCCTCAAGCATTTCAGGTAATGTCCCTGCCATCCTGTCTCCCCTCTCTGCCTGTTTTATTTGGCGCTTTTCGTTTTTTGTTTGGTTGGTTTGGCTTGAGTCTTAATTTTTCTGTCCTTAGAATATCCTGACAACAGCAACTTAAGGGTTTATCATGGTGGGAAGTCAAGGCAGTAGTATCTGGTCCATTTGCAGTCAGGAAGGACAGAGCAGTGAATGCATAGGACCTCCTTTTTGTTACGTCTAGGCCCAGGGAGTGGTGCTACCCACAGTTGAGTCTGCTTTCCAAACCAACCGGCCTAGTCAAGGTGATCCCTGGCAGGCATGCCCAGAGGCCTGTAGATGGTTGAGATCAACCCTCAGGGTTTGGTTTTGTTTGGGGTGAGGGGCAGTCATGGCCCTTTCACTCTTGAATGGGAAAGGAAGCGGCCCAGTTGCCTTTTGAGCCTCTCTGTCACCCGGCATTTGCCAACTGTTTTTATGTCAACAATACTTCACTGAAAGTTGCAGTAATTTTGTCACTAAAGATGAACGTATTAACTACAGTGAAGGAACTTTCAGAGAATCAGATAACCGACTTTTTCTGAAGATAAAGACAGCTGAGGTAAGCTTTAAGTTCAGTCATAAATGACTGACAGCCAGTCTTAGGAAGTCTTCAACTTGAAGATAAGAATATAATCTTGGTATTTGGGCTGTGAAAATAGGAAGTGGGAGAAGTGCATTAGCCAGTTAAAAGGGGGAGTAGCTTATCACTTTTCATTTTGAGAACCCTGTAGTAGTGGCATTCATCAAAAGCCAGTGTGTCAGAGCTAGCAACCACATTTTTCTTTAAAAATATAAGTCACCGAATTGCTAATTACTGCCGTGAAATCTGGGAAACACTGCAGCTTGGGAGTGAGCTGGCTCTATTTCCCTGGCCTTTGTCCCCTGCCAGGAGGGTCCTCTAGGGCAGGCGGAGTCCCCGCTACTTCAGTCTGTTGGAGCTGAAATTCCACGACACTGAATGTGTTAGGTTGTTTTTCCTGCTTGTCAGTAAGTTTTCAGAAGGCATATAGACAGTTTTCAGTTTATGTTGAAAAATTATTTTCTGTGGTTGTACCTAAACTGGTAGTTTGAAGCGTGAGTAATTCAGGTATCCCAGTGGTAACCAAGGGCTTTCCATAGTAACTTAGATTTATGAGTATAAAAATGGCTACTCAGTCTGGGCGCATGTCTGTAATCCAAGCTCTCAGGGAGGCAAAGGCAGACTACACAGAGAAATCCAGTCTCGAAACTCGCCTCCACCCCCCATCCCCGCCCAAAAAACCCCAGGCTACTCAGAAAGCAACTTGAGAAGTGTCCTTTCAGTCGTGTAGCTGAGGCCTGCTGAGGCTGCAGTTCATGTGATAGCCTTTCCGTAAAGCGTGTTTCCCTTTTAACTTCAACTACAAGGTGTCTTTCCCACCAGGGTCCAAGAGTGGTGCCACATGCCTGCAATCTTGTCACTGGGAAGTGGAGGAGCAGAAGTTCAGGGCCATCCTCTGCTACATAGAGAGTTTGAGGCCAGCCTGGGCTACATAAAACCCTGTCTCCAAAGCAAGACAACCAATGACAAGGATAAAGAAAACCCTTTGGGAGGCAGCTGGTTTTTGCTGATGCTTTAGGGAAAAGAAAGACGCTGCCAGTCTCCCTTGAACGGCACTCAACCCAGCCTTGCTGTGACTCCTGAAACTGACTCCAGAACATGCAGTACAGCTGCAGCTGAAGATTCAGGGAGCATGGTGGGAGACACACTAAAATGCACAATGTTAGGAGCCTGTGTCATACTACATGCCATAACACGATACTAGATGCTTGTGTCATACTACATGCCATAATGCATGATGCTAGATGTTTGTGTCATACTATATACCATAACACATGACGTTACATATTTGTGTCATACTACATGCTGTAATGCATGGTGTTAGGTTTTGTGTCATGCTACATACCATAACACACGAGGTTACATACTTGTGTCATACTACATGCCATAATGCATGATGTTAGACATTTATGCCATGCTACATGCCATAATACAAGAGGTTACATACTTGTGTCATACTACATACCGTAATGCATGATGTTAGATGTTTGTGTCATACTACATACCATAACATACAAGGTTACATACTTGTGTCATACCACATGCTGTAATGCATGATGTTATGTGTTTGTGTCATGCTGCATGCTGTAATGCATAATATTAGGTGTTTATGTCATGCTACATGCTGTAATGCATAATGTTAGGTGTTTGTGTCATACTACATACCATAACACATGACGTTACATACTTGTGTCATACTACATGCTGTAATGCATGGTGGTAGGTGTTTGTGTCACATTGCATACTGTAATGCATGATGTTAGATGTGTGTCATACTTCATACCATAACACATAACACATGCTGTTAGACATTTGAATCATACTATGTGCCATAACACATGATGTTAGATACCTATGTCATTGTCATTCTATGTACCATAACAAATGTTAGACACTTGTGTGTCATGCTGCATGCCATAACACATGATGGTAAACATCTGTGTCATACTACATACCTAACATGTTTGGAGGAATTGTGTCTCTAGGGGTGGCTTTGAGGTTTCAAAAGCCCCCCCCAATATGTTTGCTCATGTTCTCTCTCTCTCTCTCTCTCTCTCTCTCTCTCTCTCTCTCTCTCTCTCTCTCTCTCTCTCTCCATCCATCCCCCCCTCCCAATAAGGATGTAGCTCTTAGCTGCTGCTCCAGAGCCATAAGTGCTGCCATAAAGATAATGAACTAACCCTCAGTGACTAAGTTTATATCAACTTGATACAGGCTAGAATCATCTGAGCAGAGGGAACCCCATTTGGGAAAATGCTTCCATAAGCTGTAGGCAAGTCCGTAGAACGTTTTCTTAATAAGTAATGGATATGCGAGTGCCTAGCTCATTGTGGGTGATGCCATCCCTGGGCTGGTGGTTCTGGGTTCTATAGAAACATAGACTGAGCGAGCCATGGGGAGCAAGCCAGTAAGCAGCACCCCTCCACGGCCTTTGTATCAGCTCCTGCCTCGGGTTCCCTTCTGTTTGAGTTGCCTGTCCCAGCTTTCCTCAGTAATGAGCTGCCTCCCCACCCCAGGTGGCTTTGGTCGTGGGGTTCATCACAGCAATAGTAAGCCTGACTAGGATGCCCTCTAAAACTGTCAGCACGCTCTCAATTAAGTGCTTCCTTTTGTAGAGTTGCCTTGGTCAGGGCGCCTCTTCACAGCAACAGTACAGTGACTAAGACAACATCCAAAGACTATAAGGCTAATGAAAAATGTAAGAGACCTGCACCACATACAGGTACAAAGTTAATGCTGAACTCCTAATCCCGAAATCCACAGAAAATGAAACCACAATGGAAGAAACTGCCATGCCACTAGCGATAGAGTTTAGAAATAACACAGGCATATAAAAACCAAACCCAAAAGCCATTTACATAAATGATACAGGTAAAGCTTTTAAAGATGGAAAACAATACCAGTCAGGGTTCTAGGGATGGCTTTCCCATGGGTCTTCATGGTACTCTTTGGAGTAGTTTATCTAAAGGGAAATTGTGGTAGGACATAAAATGCTAGCCGCTGCTGGTAGTGTGGTTCAGTGGTTGGGAGTGCTTGCTATTCGTGTAGAGCACCTGAGCTTAGCTCCCAGCACTCAGCCAGGAAGCTCTCAATGGCCTGTGAAGACAATTTCAGGGGACCTTATACCCTCTGTGGCCTCTCAGGTATCTGCATACATATGACGTACACTTAAGACAGAGATATATATAAATAAAGATCCTTTTAAAAATCTCATTAAAATTTGGTGTGTTCTGTAATCTAATAGTCTATTTGCTGGAGCTTATGCCAAGCAAATAATTAGATACGCACACAAAGATGCATGTTTATGCACAGCCTTTTCTACTTTGCTTGTAGTGCCTGAAGAACTGGCATTATCTAGGTTAAGTTGGATTAAATCATGCATTGCTCTTTCCTGGAATGACATTTTATATGTATAGCAAAAATGACAATTATAAACTATTTTAAAATTCACTAATCAGTCAACAGAATTTATTGTGCATTGAGCTGATATTAGGTGCTGATATAAATAAGTCAAGTTTCTGTCATAAAATGTGGTACAAATAGAAGGTGCAGAATTATATGGATGAAAAAAGGAGTTGACCGTGCTTGGTGTAGATAAATAAGAGAAGTTATTAATGGTAACAATGAGGTGCCTGGGTAGAGAGAAGAGGTGAGTAAACTTTTTAATAAAACTAAAACAAGAGCTAAACAGCAATTTCCTGCCAGGTGTAGCTCCATTTCCTCCTGTGAGAGCCTTTGAGGTGTTGCACGCGATGAGACTGGGACACATCTTTGCCCAGTCATACAGCTATGAGTGGCTGAACAGAACTGATCCCAGGTCTGCTAATGCCAAGCCCTTTTCCTGCCACTGCCCACACTGAGGACATGTCCTGCTTTATAAAGGAGGCCTGGTATATCTGCCAGCAGCCCCTGCATCAGCTCAGCACAACTGTGTGGAACATGCTGGCTTGGTAACAGGTTAAGAGTTTTCAGCTTACCATGATATTTGCTGTTTTATGTTTTAGTGCAGGTGTCTGATCTGCCAGCAGTGATATTGGCAATATTGTAACAACTACCAAATCAAGCAAATACAAAAAGTTAGCCTGAGATGTCACTTTCCCAGCGCCACTCTACTTGTCACAGCTTTGCTGTTTAAGCTGATTAGTGTCACATTAGGAATTTCCATGTCAGCTCACATAAGAAACTGCCTGGCTGTGTATGTTCAGGGTTAGTTAAGGAAAGAGTGTCACCATTTCAAAATCAATGTGGCTGCATTTTTCTGAAGAGAAATGAGGTGCAGAATGTTACTTTGTCATTCCCAAACTTACCTACCTAGTCAAAAATACAGAATAAATACATACTAGTAGGTAAAGGCACGGCAATTAATTCAGATTGTTGGGGCTCTAGAGGACAGGAAGCCAGCTATTCCTGTGACATCTGACACAAGCGGTAACGAGGGGCTTTGTGCATTATTTCTTCCGATAAAGATGCAAGTCTTGCACATTAAATCTAACGTTCTGTTACCTAACGAAGTAGAAATGCTTATACTTCTAAAAACTTTTGTTTTGTGTGGATGTTTAGCTTACTGTGAATGAGGCAGCCGCTCAGCTCTGTGTGAAGGACAATGCCTTGCTGACAAGAAGAGATGAGCTTTTTGCCTTGGCCCGGCAGGTTTCTCGAGAAGTTACCTACAAGTACACCTACAGGGCCACCAGGTAAGGAGTGGGTAGGGGAAGAGCTCAAAACATTGTTCATTGGGGGAGAATCTGACTGTTTGTGAGAAGGTAAGATTATGACTGATGCAGAATTAAACAATGCAGTGACTTTTCAGTACATTGTTTCAAAGAGATTTTTTTTAATTAAATTACTTTTAGCTCACTTAAAAACATAAAAATATGTTCGTGTCAGTGGGAAGCATTTGCTGTTTGAATAGGTTATGTGTGGTATGATGTTGAAATCAGTTGCTAAACCTACCTGCTCAAATATTTATCATGTGTTCTTGGTGAAGACACCCAAAGCCTTTCTCTGGGTTTTGAAATAAATAAACTGTACATAACTTGTCCATAGCAGCCCACTGCTCGGTGGCCACTGGGGCTTCTGATCTTAATAGTTTTTGTTTTTCATTCACTCCTTCTCCGTCTCCTTTGAAAGTTACAGTCTCTGGGACTGGACAGCTCTTGCCGTGGTCTAGGCATTCTCTCCCACAGACCTGAGCGTGCTGATGCGATGGTCCCCACAGTCT
>CAJRSG010002426.1:2643083-2679096 GCA_907169655.1 Acomys percivali | reverse complement strand
TGCTGATGCGATGGTCCCCACAGTCTCTCCGACACACTGACCCACTCACTGACAGCCGAATGTGGTGAGGCTGGGAGGAAGCTGGTTCCTTTTCTGCTTGCAGCTTCTTCTTTGTAGTCTTCTGTTATTGGAGACAATACCACAATAAAAAATTGCATCTTTCCTGCTCCAAGATAGACTTTTTTAAATTTTAGTGTTTTTTATAGTGATATATTAGATTGATTTCTCATAGTTTAGTTGGGAAGAATATATCAAGGTGGTGCCTCAAAGAATGGGATGTCCTAGAATTGACGATGCCATGTCATAGGAATGTTTGTAATGCTAGGGTAGACTTCTGCATCAGGTAGGAATGTCAGCAGTGTTGGGAGGAAGGCACAACAGTTCTTGTTTCATACAGCTGTTTGCCTTCATTTCAAATGACCATTTTAATAGTTCCTGCTGAACTCTAAGGAGACACATTTCTTGATACTTTTTTGTTATATCGACATGAAGTAGTGCTTTTTCTGGTAGAGTTCTCAGGTTAGAGGCTTTTTAAAGTATCCAGTGGTATCTACATCTCCCTTAATACTCACTTGCAAATGATGGGACAGTCGCTTTCATTATGTAAATGGTTACTGTATGTCATTCATCATGCTGTGGTTTCAGAATTAAATATTCCGAGGGACTGTTACAGACTGACGCCATTCAGTAATAAAATTTGTTATCTTCTCAAGCTTTTTCTTTCTCCCTTCCCTTTAGGTTGAAATGTGGTGAAAGAGATGAATTATCTCCAAAGAGAATTAAAGTGGAGGTATGGATAAATGTAATATATTCGTATGCTAAGTTTTGCTTTGTTTATAAGGTACCAAAATAATGTTAAAATTTCCCAGTGCAAGCAAAAAGAACTGCCCCATAATTTAGTAAAACAAGTATAGACTCTTAAAAGCAATATAGAATTTTGTTACTCTGAAGTACTTGTAATCTCCTGAGTGCTGGGAGGAAAGGCGTGGACCACTCGCTCTCCCTCTGGGCTGTTGTCCCGTCTTGATGTTCACTTGGAGCGTTATTCAAACAGGCTAGCCTCAGATACCAGTTCAGGAGGTGTGTTGACACTGACTAGCAGGCTATGGTGTAAGACTGTTTAATCATACTACACCCTGAGATCATGGCAAGGAGAAGATTGGTAGATTTGACTGTGGCCTGTGGCACAGGTGGCCTGTGCTGTTGGGACACTTACAGGAGAAAAGGTGCAGTTCCAGTAGCAACGGCTGCTGCTGTCTCTCCGCAGCACTGACCCCGCTGTGGCCGTGACCTAGTCTGGTCTTCACGTAAACCGTGCTGCTCCACACTGAAGTGTGTGGTCATGGCTGGATGGAGATGCTGTTCTTCCTCTTCAGCTGTGTGAATGGCCCTAAGCTGAAACTTAAGCAAGTTTTCTGCAGTATTTTGAGTTTAGAAACTCAAGAGTGTTAAGTTATTATATTAGCTGTGACTTTTCAATTCCTTGAAATATATCTCACTGGAGATAATTTAACTAAAAAGTTCTATATGTCTGCCTCTTCATTTTATTAGGATCACAAAGCCACCTTGAATAGCTAAATAGTTTTCAGATCAGAATTAAAATAATCAGTGTTGCCTTTTCCTGTAAAAGTTCTACCCTCCCTAGTAAGGCTAGTGACTAATTAGCTCAAGTCTCTTTAGAGACCACGTACACACTGGACTCCTAACTTGATCCAAGGAATAAATGGAACGCTTAGTTTGAATTTAGGACAGTGATTCATGATTGATTGGGGTTCTTTTTTCATTTTGTTTAGCTTAGGCACTGCCATCAATCTCTTCGTGGTGTTCCCCGCGTGCATGATAAATGTTCTAGTCTGTAAGTCTGGCGTAGCCCCAGCCTGGTTCTCTTCTGTGTTCTGAGTCATGTTTGGATGTTGGAGCTGTCCACATGCTCCTGGAAGCTGGTCCTGGGGTGGGTGGCACTGGCTGTCACAGGGTCTGCTCCTGTGATACTTGTCACTGAGTATCAGTGCCTTGCAAGTGCCTGCCTCCCAGGAGGCAGCTGTGAGAGGGAGGCTGTGGTGTGAGGACGTGTGAGTGGAGGCTTCACTAGGGAGGTGGCATTTGAGCTGGGTTTTAAAGAAGGTAGGAGTGCCAGTGGGTATTCAGGGTGGCATTGTAAAGGCCAACTGGAATGAGGGGAAGATAGAGATATAAAATACTAATCATGTTTAGACAAACAGTACGTAGAAATATTTGTCTAGAGATGTGACTGACACAAAGCACCTCATGAGGAAACCTGAAACCAGAGAGGTTTTTGAACTCTTTGAACCTAATTTTACTATCACTTTAATAAACATTTTTGTGTTGCTCAGATTATTCCTTACTTGAAGACAGTAACATAAAAATGATGTAGGACAGATTCCTAATTGCTTAGGCCAAAATTAATACTAGGATTACCATATTTTCCAATGTAAAAGACGACTTTTTAACCCCCCCCCAAAAAAAATCCGTGCAGAGTCAAGGGTTGTCTTATACGCTGGGGTTACCTGCAGTTTGCTTCATATGTCCAGCACATATAGTGGTGGTGGTGGTGGGGGTTCCATGGCCAATTCCCTGCTCTGTGCGGGGAGTATGAAGCCGGGAGGAGCAAGCTGCACATGTCTTCTTGTACAGAACCCACCCATTTGACTCGGAGGGCTGAGCATCTTTGGGTTGAGTGTGGAGTGTGCCTTAAAGGGGCAGTATAGGCTGACACTAGCTGTCTGCCGGAGTTTAATAAAGCATCTTGCTATCTGTGCCCTGCCTGCAAATAAACACATGTCCGAGTCAGCTGCACAGCTGGAAGAGGGGTAGTCTTATACGGTGAGTATATTTTAACTGGAAAAGTTAGAGGTCTTCTTACACACCCAGTCATCTCATGTGCCAGAAAATATGTTACTTCTCTCGCATTGTTTCAGAAATCTGCTCCAACCGCTGGTAAGCACACATACCAAGTTGCTCACTGGTTTCCCTGTTTATCAGGATATTTTTGCAATGAACAACAACAAAAGCTGATGTAAGTTGGGAAGGAAACAATGTTTTTGTGCTGTTGTCGGTGCCTTAGGGTACACTAGTAAGGTGGCTCTGTGTCCAATGGTGTCCTTGCTGTGTCCAAGGGCAGTCCGCTCTCTTCCTGCTGCTGAAGGCTGTGTCCTCCCAATCTGCACTTGAACAGTTGGGTAGATGAATCTGAAATACTCCCCTGACTTTTCTTCCCTGAGGGCACACCATTCTCCCAGGATGATAACTGTAATTGGATTTTTAAAGAATTAACATAGGTTGTATAGGAATATCTATCTTTTGCCCTTAAATGATGTATACCACCTTAGATGGAATTTTAGACATTAAAATATGTAGAGATTTTGAACATTATTTCTTCAATAGCTAAAGTAAATGAGATAATCACACAGAGAGCTTTCCCTGCTTGGGTGAGCCTTAGGGAAAGCACCATGGAAGTGGGCAGGTCTAGGGAAAGCCCCTACTCAAGCCCTGTGTCTGTGTTAGTCAAGCTTGGTAACGCTCCTGCAGACATGGGCAGCTGCAGTAAACCCACCTTGAGCTGAACCAAAAATGAATGTGTTATGTACTCTTATCCTTATTTTCACTAGGGATCCCAAAGCATCTAGCTGTGGGACAGTAAACAGCCATGGTTTTCTAACTCACGCCATGGTGTGACAGGTGCCAGATGGACGTTTATCACAAACCTTGTGGGTGCTTGATGATTTCACTTTGACAGCCAGGACAAACCCAGAGTTGCCATGTTGCTGTCCAGTGGCAAAGCCAGGGTTTGAGTGTGTGTCTTACATCTGCGTCCTAATGAGTATTCACAGAATACCTCACCTGCGCAGAAGAGCAGTGTTGGGCTAAAAGCCTGACTTCTGCTCTGCGCTTGTAAATGGGACCGTGTGTGCAGAGACTGGCGGGCTCCATTTCCTAATCCAAGGACGGCTGCCTGGTAAACAACTGTAAGTTTTGAGTAGCAAACTTGACAATGGTAACTACCAAATACATTTATATGAGAGAGCGCTAGGATAGCTTCCTGCTTAGAATGGCTATAAAAGGTATGTTGGGGAGACAGAGTATCCCCAAAATGTGTGTCTGATTTGCTTATGACACAGGAAAATGGCTTGACAATTAATCATAGAACAGCCAGAGCACCTGGATGTCTTGTCTTTGCTTAACATTTTAAAACACTGGCTAACAGGAGAGTCAGTCGGTAACCTCTGTTGTTTTGTTTTGTCTTAAGAACACAGCCGGTTCCTTGAACAAACTGTCATTATCTCCAGTAGTGGCACTATCCAAAGGAGCTTCTTAGGGACGGAGGTAGGACAGAGTCCCAGCCTGGGGGTGGCCGCTGGCTGCATGGAGAGACTCTGCCCCTAGCTATCTTTTCCTTCGTTTTTGTAGTTTTCTTTGGTTGCTGGAGTTGCTAGAAATAGGACAGAAGTGAGAGGCAGCAGCTCTCCTGTTCCTGTGGGGCAGAGAGGCCAGAAACGACTGCATGAAGAACTGAACTTGTTAACAGAGCCTGTAAAGGCAGAGAACTGGGTTTGAGCAAGAAGGAGGAAACATCTGCCAGCTGCTGCAGGGGAGCGGGGAGGGGAGCGAGGAGGGGAGCAGGTGGGGAGGGCAGGGGCAGAAGCAGAATCTCCACCTACACTGTGACTAAGCTTGTGAAAGGAAAAGCTGGTCTGGTCCGAAGTAGGCTCTTCTCTCAGGATCAGAAAAGCAGAAACAGTACAATCTGCTATTCATACAGAAAGTGTGAGTAGAGACAAAGGAGAATGCGCATGTGGAGTTAAGGACATCTGCTGCCGCACGCCGCAGCTTTAGCACAGCTGGGCAGTGACTTCCCAGCAGCTTGCTGGTGCTTGGTGGCAGAGAGAGGAGACCAAAGGGCTGAGACTAATTAGATTATGAGCAGCCTCCAAACATACATCTTATTTCCTTGCTGCTGGGACCCAGAGTCTCATCGCCAAGGGAACACTGTGATTAATGGCAGCAGCCATCAGTCTGACATGGAGATACATTGCTCATACCATGGTACAGCTGCTGCCTAGAAAGAAAGCCACAGAGACCCAGAATAAGCCTCATACCAAACACAGTAAGGGAGACCAGGCTCTTCCTCTACCAACATATCAGTGTCATGGGGACGTTCTCTGTTTTGTTTCAAGGTCATATATTCCAGAGAGCTTGTTTCTTGTTCGTAATAGTGGAACACTACGCATTTCCCAGCCAGTTTTCACGTGCAGAGTTTGAAGATCCCCTCCCCAGCTTGGCATTATTCTCGTGCCTGAACAGTCCTGTGAAGATACCCTGACAAGATTTGCCATCTGCATTAGTTCATTCAATACCCACAAATCTCCCCTGGGCAGGCAAAGCAGGTGACGTAATCTCTGTGGAAAAACTGGGACTGCTGGGAAAGATGAGGGTGGCTTGCTGAGACCACACATCTGGTCCTAGCATGAGAAGACTAGCTAACTCCTTCCTCCCTCGCGAACCTCTTCAACCAGTGTTTGAGATGCTGGGGCGTGTAGGGCTTCCATCAGCAGCTCCACCCACAGCCTGCTATGGAAACCGGTGGCTGCTCTGAGTCTCCAGGCCTGACTTTTTCCCCACCTTGTCCAAAGTCACCACACACGTACTTCCCTGGTGTATGTACAGGAAATTCTTGCCAGCCCTTAGAAAAAGATGTCCCTGGCTGACTCCATCCATTTTCTAGGTCCCCTCAGGATCTATGCCTGGTCCTGTGGCCTCCATTGTAGTGAATGCCCCCACCACACTCCCAGGCCACTGTTCTCTATCTTCACCACAGGCATTTAGCAAGTATCAGCCGGGTTTAGGGTGGCTGTCCTAAACTCAGGCCAAGCAGACTTCTTGGGGAGCCCCAGTGGCTGCTCCTCACTGCTGAGGTGAGTGGAATGTGTGATAGCTGAGATTCAGAGTGTGTAGCACTGTGTGTGCAGGCCCCATGGCGTCTGGCCTGCACGTCTAGTTTCTCTGTACCCTTCCTTACGGTATCTCTTACTGTAACCATGATAAACAGCGGCGTGCAGCCTGTTGGGTTTGCCCTCTGAAGAACTCTTTCCCTTTAAGCTGCTGGGTTGCCACACGCTCTGTGGACTGCTTATCAGGCACATCAGCGTGCTTCTCCTGTCTGCTGCTCTATCCTGGCTGTGCTCTTCACCAAAACACCTGCCTCCCAGTGTCCCCAGGATTGTCTTGCTGGTTATGGTTTTAGTATGTAGTCCCCACTTGTCCTCAGATATACTGTACATATCCCTAAAGCACGTTCTTTCCCTCTTTATAACAGCAGAATGGGTAAGTCACCTACGGGCTGTTTTACTTTGGTTAAACCTGGTGGCTTTTTTCCTGAACTTTCTAAATGGTAGAAACATTTTTTTTTGTGGGTAATTCCTGTGTGTAGAGCACTGAGCTAAGTATTTTGTGTGTGTGTGCATTTTTCCCCCTAAAAATTCTTATATAAATTAGCTGCTGTAGTGTGTCTCTTACAGATGGCACAATATACCCAGGGGAAAAATATTCTGTTCTGCATCCCAGAAATAGCAATAGGATTAGACCCCAAACCAGCACAAATCATGGAGTTGAAGTCGGTTCTCATGAAGAACACCCATCATGCATAGTCTTGTTTCAGAATTGCCTTGGCGTTAGGGCTGTATGCCTTGAGCTTAGGCTTGGCAGTGTTTGTGAAGGTTAAGTAGACAGTGTTTGTGAAACAGGAACCAGTACAGCTCAGGCTTCCGAAAGCCAGCAGGACTCTCCTGGATGCTTGAGCCAAGTCCACTAGCTCGAGTTTAAAGGAAAGTTTGCTCAACTGCAGGCTTAGGGGTAGGAAAATTCTTAGAAAAAAACTGGAAAAACTTAAGAAAGCAGTATACTTCCATGCTCTTGTGTAAACTTGACTCTAACTCACCTTCTGTCTATAGTCTGTGCTTTCCTATATGTCAATATGGGGGCTGGACAGGCAGCGTCTTCAGTACAGCGGATAGGAAAGTGCAGAAAGCTCTCTCACAGAGTCAGAGTCATTTGCTTTTTACTGTCAGCCCTGTTATTTCATGTCTGACTTCAAATAGCAGATAACTAGCCCATTGTAAGTGTGTTGCTTTAATCCTCAGGAGCCAAGGCAGACAGGTTGGGAGTTCAAGGCCAGCCTGAACTACATTGTGAGCTCTGGGCCAGTTTGGGCTGCAAGATAAGACCATCTCAAAACAATAAAATATTTTTTTACTTAAAAATAGTTAATTAGATGTTATTTGGGAAATTCATTTGGTAGATTAAATATTTGAAAGCATGGTACATAAAAAATATAATGGGAAAATATTTTGAGCCAATATCTTATATCTCAAATAAACTAAAATATTTTATTATATCACCACATTTTTTATGCTAGGTTATTGTAATATTTTGGTTTTTAGTTGTTATCCTTGTGTTAAAAACATGTAGCTTGGGGGCTATGATCTGGGTGTAAATAAATAAATAAATAAATAAATAAATAAATAAATAGCATACAGCTTATCCAACAAAGGGGAAGCTGCATTGGTAATGACAGTTTCTGTAAGGAGACGCTTATGGCCTTCCTTAAGGTTACTAAAGCCATCATGGTTGGCTGTAATTATTTCTTCATGTAGAACAGCAAACAGACAATTAAAAAGAACTTGAAGGAAGTGGTGGGCAGGTGTTGTTATTAAATCATCAGTACAGCCTTATGATTGTTTATTATTAGTCCTATTATTATTATTAAGGCAGCATTTCTAACCCGCTAGCAATCAATCAAGACACAGACACCTGTTATATTTTAAAATAACCTTAGTTATCCTGGGGCAGGGCAGATATCAATCCTCTAAACTACTTCCCATGGTGGGGCAGGTGTGTGATACCTGCCCCAGTCTCATGCCATCTACTTCTAAAAATATCTATCAAGCTACCTCCCATCCATAATCCTAAATTCTTGCTAATGTTCTTCATCTGGGCCAGATCCTCCATCCACACCGGCCGTGTGTTTCTCTTCCATCTAAGCCATGGCGGCCTTCCTCTCCTCTCCCTCCTCCCGGCCTCTCTTCTCCCTCCCAAGATTCTTTCTCTCTCTCCAAGCCCGGAAACGTTAGCTACACCTAGCTCATTTTCCCTGCCCAGGTGATGGACTTTTATTAATCAAAAGGTGGGTCACAGAGACAGCAAGCAGTAATTAGCATCGAAATACATCAGGTCATCCTCCAACAGGCAGGTTCACCCAGATGCACATGAACTGACCGGACAGAGCTGAACAGTTGCCCAGGCACAGAAGGCCCTCCGTAAAGGCCCTGGCCCGTGCAGTTTTCACTCGGCCACTGTCACATACTACAGGCACTCTCTTGTCATCGCTGCCCGTTCAGTCCTCTGAACAGCTCAGGTAGACTGGCGAGGGTGGGCAGTGCAGGTGTTTGTAGGTTCATCCTGGTAAAGGGGACTCACTGGACAGCACTGGGAAATTCAAGTCGGGTGGCAATTCAAATCTTTTCTTTTCCTTTAGGTCTTTACCATGTTATATATAACAGAGTTAGTTCTAGATGGATTACAAACAAACAACAACAACAAAATCACTGGCTATTTGGCTATTTACTGAATTTCTAAAACAAACTGCCTTTTGAACTTTGGAGCACTAACAAGTTACAGTAATAAACAAGCTCATGCAACGCTAATGTCTACATCACAGGCTACTTCACAAGCCTTTGCAACTGTAATATATTAATTTCTGGATGTCAAAACAAAAATAAATTGGCACAAATTTGTTTAAAGCCCAGCAGTACCCATTCCTAGCAGGGGAAAAAACACACTAGTTGAAGCAAAGAAACTGGCAGAGGCATTTAACCAGCGGTTCTCAGCCTGTAGGTCACAGGCCTTTAGGGGTTGAATGGCCCTTTCACAGGGGTCACGTATCAGATGCCTCATATCAGAAACTTACATTGGGTAAGCAGCAAATTTCATAATGGTACCAAAAATACAGTTGTGAAGTATCAACAGAATAATTTATGGTTGGGGTCACCACAACATGAAGAACTGTATTAAAGGGTCGCAGCATTAGGAAGGTTGAGAACCACTGTAGACAGCGTTAGAAAACAGCAAAGATGACTTCCTGACGGAGGGCTCTGCTTCTACATGTTTGTTTGTTTATTTGTTTTTGTACTGGATAGTCGAAACAGTAGGAAAATGCTATTTTTGTGCAAATACTTCACAATGCTTTTCATAAATCCGGAAATTAGGAAAAGGCTCCGGATGTCCGGTGTGAGGAGATGATTAGTCGGATGCCGGTTGTCATCTCTGTGGTCACGGGGTGAGCTTGCCCGTGCCCATGCTGGTGACAACTGCACTTTCCGTCTTGTTGGTTTGTGGTTTTACTGGGAAGAATAAAGCATTGTGGCTTAAAACACTGAAGTGAAGCACTGTACATCAGCGTCACAGATTACTTACTGCTAAAGATAAAGTGTTGTTCCTGCTTTGTGAGGTAACAAAGTCTGAACACCCAGGCCTTATGATCTGCCCTACAGGATGGATTCCCAGACTTCCAGGAATCTGTGCCAACACTCTTCCAGCAAGCCAGAGCCAAGAGTGAGGAGCTTGCCGGCCTTGGGTCACAGGTAACACAGCTTCCGTGGGCCCCATGGAGGTAGCTATAGGCTAGGGGATTGTTGGGTGCGTCAGCTAGCTTCCGCTGGAGGTCTTTGAGGATTGAGTTTGGTTCTGGATATTGTTACGTGTGTCTTGTACTCCACAGCTTTACCTATAAGGTGACAGGAACAACTTGGTTTCATTTGGTTCGTGAACAAAATCTGATATGACATTACTTATTCTCTGTAGTTGTTTCTGTAGGAAGTGACATGTTTCTTGAATATCGGGGAACACTCTGAGGTAAAATAGCACAGGGTCTCAGGAGCATATTGTCAGCACTGTAGCTCTTACCTCATTTAAAGCCACACTGAAGAATTGCTAGTGAGTGGTTTTAGATAATTTTATTAATTTCTCTTTATATATGAGGGAGTGCACGTTTGTGTGGGTGGACAAGTGTGCGGGTATGCGTGCACACGTGTGCACTGTCTGTAGAGGCCAGAGGAAAGCCTTGGGGGTGTTCCTCAGGAGCCATCCACCTTGGCCATTTGAGATGGGGGCCCTTTTTGTCTTTGATCTTGTTTATTCAGTTAGTGGGCAGCAGAGCCCCAGACATCCACCCAGCTCTGCCTCCCCAGTGCTGGATCCCAGTGCATGCTGCCACATTCATCTGGGTGCTGGGGTTTGAACTTGGTTTCTCAGGCCTGTGCAGCCACTCCTGTGCTGTGTGAACCATCTCCCTACCCCCAAATTTTAGTAAAATTTTAACTATGTATGTGCTCAGAAACAGACATTTCCAAAGTCCGCGTGTGAATGCCCCTTCTAGACAGCACTGCAGACCTGTTTACCTTCGCGTTTAGTATTGCCAAACCTTGTTACTGGGAAAAGAGAGTGAACCCTGCATTTTCCCTCTTGTAATTGCCTGTTAATTGCTTGAAATGTCAAATGAAATGAAGTTATTGTTGCCTTTGATCTGGTTTGTGCATGTTTAGAAAGGGACTTTAGGCATTTCTCCTATCTGTTTAATTCATTATGTGCTCCATCTATCAATTTTTAAAATTCTTAATCATGAAGTTTGTAACCAATTTTATATAGTGGCGTTCTTATAGTACTTTTATATAACATGGTAATGAATCATATCTGCATTTTGACTATTACTTCCTTGGCAAATGTCATAGGTAAACTGCTTTGAATATCACATGCAAGTAATTTAGAGCTGTGCATAGGAACAGAGCTTCTGAAATACATGCAAAGATGATTTTATATGTCACACACCAGCCATGTGTTTTAAACATGTCTGTTTATGCTTGGTTGGGGAATGCTGCCTCATTCTGGGGCGGAGGCAGAGATCCTTGCTGGCGTGGATAGTTCTCTGCATAATTTGCATTGTTTAATTTTGGTGGGAGGTGTGTTTGTCTTGTTCTTCTAGACAGCCGTTTTACACCTTTTCTCCTCCAAACAGGCTGTCATCATAGCAGAGTCTGGGTAGTGCCAAATACTAAAATAAAATGCCAAGATTTCACCTTGTGTTTGAAGCAGTTGACAGCAGATGTTGCTGTTGTTCTTGGGTGACCTCCTTCTCCCCCTCCTCCTCCTCCCCCACCTCCTCCTCTTCCCCCTCCTCCTCTTCCCTCTCCTCCTCTTCCCCCTCCTCCTCTTCCTCCTCCTCCTCTTCCCTCTCCTCCTCTTCCCCCTCCTCCTCCCCCACCTCCTCTTCCTCTTCCCCCTCCTCCTCCTCTTCCTTCTTCATCTTCTCCTCTTCCTCCTCCTCTTCTTCCCCCTCCTTTTCCTCCTCCCCCTTCCTCTTCTTCCTCTTCCTCCTTCAGCTTCTCCTCCTCCTCCTCTTCTTCTAAAGGGAAATCCTTTAAAGGAATCAGGGCCTTGGAAAACATAGTAAAGGTTATATGTTTTTGATCTTCCATAGAATTCTCTTTATGGGACTGAAAAAAAACCATTTGAACAAACCTAATATCTTACATGACACAGACATTTATTCATATTTATGGCGGCAAGCATACCCCAGATGTGTGAACTCATGTTAATAAATACTGAATACATTTGCCGGAGTCTCAAATTGGCAACTTTAAGCCATTAATAAATCTACACTGCTGTAGTTATTGTTTTTGCTTTACTTCCCAGCAGGCTGAAAAGGGGATGGCAAAGCAGATGGAGCTCCTGTGCACCCAGGGCGGGTGCGAGAGGCTGCAGCAGGAGAGACGGCTCGCGGCAGGACTCTTCCGGCAGAGCTCCGGAGAGCACAGCCCTGATGGCCTGCCTTCTGATGGCTCCGATGGACAAGGTGCGCCTCAGCGGTGGCCTGGGCTCCCAGAAGCACCATGTGGCTTTTGAAGAGACATGGGGAGAATGTTGAGACTTACGTCTTGATATTTTAAAGGAATTATTTTATAACTGTGAAAATCTATTTTCAGGTAGTCCATTTTCAAAGGAAAGTATTCATCCTGTATATTATATTTTCCGGAATCCTTAAATTTTATTATTTCTATACTATAGTTTGCACATGTGTCTCATACAGGCCTGGTCAGGACAGGGATGTGAGTGTACAGGCCATTTCCCCAGAGAAAGAGATTCCACCAAAGATGCTTCTTCACTGATGGAATCTGTTTCCCAGTGGTCCTGGGATAGAACCTACGGCCTTTTCTACTGAGGTTCACCCCGACCCTTTCGAAATGATCAAAACATCTTTCGTTAAATTTCAAAGTCAGTGTGTCTAAAATGTATAGGATTTGTTTCCTAAGAGTGTGCAGTACTTATTTCTAAAACATACGGAACACAAATGCATGTTAGAAACACACAGGACACAAGCACGTGTTAGAACCCCAGGACACAAGCATGTGTTAGAAACACAGGATACAAGTGCATGTTAGAAACACACAAGACACATACATGTGTTAGAAACATAGGATACAAGCATGTGTTAGAAACATACAGGACACAAGTACGTCTTAGAAACACACAGGACACAAGCGTGTGTTAGAAAGACACAGGACACAAGTGCATGTTAGAAACATACTGGACACAAGCGTGTGTTAGAAACATACAGGACACAAGTGCATGTTAGAAACACAAGACACAAGTGCATGTTAGAAACACAAGTTTGTGTTAGAAACACAAGACACAAGTGCATGTTAGAAACAGAGAACACACGTGCATGTTAGAAACACACAGGACAGAAGTGAGTGTTAGAAGACTTTGTTAGAAATGAGTATTTTTACTACTCTGAAAATGTCCTCAGCATAAAGAGACCCCCAAGACACTGTCATCTACTCACTCAGAAGGCGTTTTGACGTGTTTCCTGTATGTCAGGCCTCCAAGCGCAGAAGGCATAGCCGTGCAAAAGGTGTCCTTGGTCATGCACAGCTTGGCTTCACGTAGACAGAAATGCTGTGTGACCTGTAAGCAGGTGCGGTAGCTTCAAATATAACTATGTAGTAAGCTGAGGGAACACAGTGGTTTCCTGTTACTTTTTGTCTTAGTTACTTCCTATCAGGTGCTTAGCTTCATTAATAACTCCTTTTTCCAAGTGAGAAGCCATCTTTTTTAAAAATACTTTTAAGTTCATACAAAGTAACAGGTTGTGATATGGAATTTCATGCAGACTTGTTCTTATCTGCTCCCCCGCCCCCGTACCTTCCTCCCTCCAACACACCCTTTTTTTGTCACATATGTCACATTACCCTCTCTCCTCTTTGCCCACCCCTAAAAGCCGTATATCACCCTCGATTATGGCACTAGAGTGAAGGAAGATTTTCTTTCTGAAGCATGACAAGAACATTTCAGCTGAGCTCTTTGTTAACTTCTCTGACCCTTCTTAGTGGCTAAGAATTAAGTTAAGCAAACACAATTATGAAAGATTTGATGGTGCTCAAGTTATGACACTAGGCTAACTTTACTGTGGGGTAGCAGTTTGCTGTGCCAGATAATACAATGTAATGGCTTATAAAGCATTTTTACTGTATCTGTACTAATTATTTTTTCATGGAGTGTACTTTAAAAAACCAAACAAATCTGTAATTGGCCTGAAGCCATCTCTACCTCCCTTCTATTAGAAGTGAGCTCAGTTAATGCCTTAGTATCTGGCTACTAAGGAAAATGTCTTAGAGAGGAGCTGTGTTAACTCAGCATGGGAGAGCTTCTACAAGTGCTGATCTCCTGATTTGTTCATCTTAGCTCCTAAGTGCAGGCCAACAGTTTGTATGCTCCAGATATCAGCATCAGTGACTTGCCATTTCCCTTGTAAGGTCTTACTTTAAATGTCTTTTCCCGGCTGTTGATGTGCCTCTGTGCCTCTTGACTCCTGCCATTCTCCCTGAGGTGTGTTCTGGCAACTTGTGAATGTTTATCTACAGAATCAGACAGAAAACTAACACCAAAAAGCACAGGGAAATTTTTAAATGTTACTTTGTTTTCTTTTTTCTTTCTTTCCTTAGGAGAAAGACCTTTGAATCTCCGAATGCCTAGTGCGCAGAACAGACAGCCCCATCACTTCGTGGTAGATGGGGAGCTAAACAGACTTTACTCCAGCGAGGCCAAGTCCCACGCATCGGGTGAGAATCCAGTCTGCAGTCAGAGAAAAGCTGGGTAGCATCTCCCTAGCTCTGCTTTCCTCTTCATGTCCCCATTGAGCTGTGTTACCTACCTGTCATATCCCCTTGAAATTACAGATCGCCAAAATATTAGCCAGCCTCTTTGAGAATTACAGTGTCAAAGAAATGGCAGGGAAGAGTCATAAAGGCTAAGGCAGTTGGAATAGCCATGGATTTCGGCTTGTACATAGTTTAATGGTTATGATGAGTTGAACTGGCTTCCCTTTTCTGAAGTGCCATGATTTGCCACGGGCATGCTCTGCATTTGTCTTTGTGCTGGGAGAGCCGGGAGTACAGGAACCTGACTTTTCATGGAGATGCATTTTCGGGTGAAATTGACTGGTGTCTGTGAAATAATAAGCACATGTATTTACTCAAGTAAAAAGGATCAGACAGCACTGACAGTGGCACCCACCAGAAGAGCCTGGAGTCATTGTGTCTTTGAAGAAAAGTAACTTCGGGAATGACTTAATCACAGATAGGGAAGCTGAGATCAGACTGTCCACTGGATTTGTGTGTTGTCAGTAGGGGCCTGGCTGTAGTTGGTGGTGGAGTGATGGGTTGCTATGAAGCTTATACAGAGAGTCTGTGTCTTTCTGTACGTACTCCAGGAGCAGATGCTGGAAATGCTGGTGTCCTCCATAATGTTCTGTACCTTGACCAAAAGTCCACCGTTCGCACGACTGTCGAGGTGTCCTAAAATGATAGCAAATCAGTCTCCTAACTTCAGCAACATGAAAAAGCAATCTCTTCTTTAAAGTTCTTAACAGACTGATGTGCTCTCTACAAACCTGTATTGCTTCAGAGACCCTCCATAAAAGAAATACTGCAGTTACATTGGTCACATGTGTCTCATCGTGGAGACACACTTGCTATCTGCTACATGGAGGTTTTGTTAAGTTGGGATTTTACATAGAACAGAACAAAGGAGTACCTGAATGCCTAAGGAATAGTTTTGGCTTTTTTAAGATTTAATTTTACTCTGTGTGTGTGTGTGTGTGTGTGTGTGTGTGTGTGTGTGTGTGAGAGAGAGAGAGAGAGAGAGAGAGAGAGAGATTTATACAATATATTTTGATCATATTCTTCTGCCCCCACAGTTTCTCCCAGATTCTCCCCCACCTTATTACTCATCTAGCTTCATGTTCTTCCTCTTAAAAACAAAAACAAAAACAAAAACAAAAACACACCCACCCACCCCAGCACGCACACAGAAAACAAAGAAGGCAAAACCCTATGGAGTCTGGTTCGTGCTGGGCAATGACTCCTGAACATGCGGCCAGCCCTGGACACTGCGCTGGATAAGGACCCATCGACAGTTCATTGAGGAATGCTTTCTTTAAAAAAAAAATAATATTAATAAGTATAAATGACACAGGTTTCCTGCAGTAAGAGCCTGGTTAATGACTAAGTAGTCCCTCTTTCTCATGGATTCATCTGTGCAGTGGATACCTCACAGGGTCATTGTAAGCCATAAACAACAGAGTACAAGTTGTACAGCTGGTAAGAATTG
Organism: Acomys percivali; assembly: GCA_907169655.1. Taxonomy (NCBI): domain Eukaryota; kingdom Metazoa; phylum Chordata; class Mammalia; order Rodentia; family Muridae; genus Acomys; species Acomys percivali. The sequence continues at coordinate 2,663,358 of CAJRSG010002426.1, read as the reverse complement.
AAGTACTGTGGCTTAAATCCTTTCTGTATGGCTTCCTGCATACATTAAATGTCCCACATTCAAACTGGGAATATTGGTTCCCTTTCCACAGTGCTTTCAAGGTGTGTGTGTGTGTGTGTGTGTGTGTGTTAGTCTACGTGTTTGCATGTATGTAATGTTTAATGCATACATTGTTGAAATAATTATTCATAAAACTCCACGAAACCATTGCTTATGAAAGTCACCTTTTCATTCTTTATTCCCAATTACCCCAATTGAGAATGCCATGGCTAGAAGACCTTTTAAGAATAGTTTTATATTTAAAATTGAAGGTCTATTTCTATCTCATTTTTATGGTAAACATTTTACCTATTAGCATTTGAATGTAAATGACCAGTGTGATTTTATATACCTAACCACAGTGGACTAAGCATTTTTTAAAAAGGTCTGTCTCGTGGCTCAGTGGTTAAGAACACTGGCTGTTCTTCCAGAGGACCTGGGTTCAATACCCAGTGTCTACATGGCAGCTCACCACTGTCTGTAACTCTACCCACAGGGGTTCCAACACCTTCATGGAGATGCATGTGCAGACAAAACACCAACGTGCATTCAGTAAACAAAGATAGATAGATAGATAGATAGATAGATAGATAGATAGATAGATGGATGGATGGATGTATATTTCACTCTTATACCTTCATACAGACACACATGCAGGCAAAACATAAATGCACATTAAATAAGTAAATAAAAAAGTCTGTTTACTATATTTCACCCTTCACGTCCCTCTCCACGCAGACACTCTCCTCATTTTATAGGTATGGACACAAAGGCTCAGCTGTGTAACTTACCCCAATTAGTTTATAGTAGACAGTTGGTGTCGCTGGGTTTAAATAAGTGTTTTCTGCTTTTGTTTGTTTGCTTGCTTTCCCTGAGACAGGGTCTTGCTGTGTGGCTGTGGCTGCCTGAGTACTGTCCATATAGCCCAGGCTGACCGGGAACTTGAAGCTGTCCTCCTGCCTCCTGGGAATACATTACTACCATGTTCATCCAAGCCTGTGATGTTAAGGAGCTGGTGTAAATAAGATTCCATATGGAGTTTCATGATTATGAGCAGTTAATAATATTTTCTATGAGGTTTTGGGTTTAATACCTTGAGTTTGTAGTCCACTAATTTCAAATTCCACACTCTTTCTGGTTTTGTTTTATGCAGAGAGCCTTGGGATTTTAAAGGACTACCCTCACTCTGCTTTTACATTGGAAAAGAAAGTTATTAAGACAGAGCCTGAAGACCCAAGATAGCCAAGATTCTCCCACTGTTCTCCGGAAGTGGCGCCCAATGCAAGGATAATGCTCCATCATAGATTAAGCCTTAATAACCAGTGTTGCCTCATTCAGCTCAAACAGATCATAGCCAAAGCAGAAGAACCCACACAGCAGTAGCCTGTGGGAGCCGGGACGAAGGCACAGCCACAGCGGAGGAGAGCAGAAGAGCATTGCAACGGAACAGACACTGACCAGTTAGCTCCCTGTGTAAGTTGCTCATGTAGAAAGGCTCAATATTGTAGGCGTTCACTATTTAAGAATGTACAACATCTTTGTAATTTATAGAAGCAAATCTAGGTGTTGAGACCTTTGGTCTAATAGATGTGGATACTGTTCATTTTACTTGAAATTTTGTTGTCTACTCTAAGTGTGTTTACCATAAATGTTACTTGTCAGCATTTAGAGCTTTTGCAGTCATAAAAAGAAGGTGTAGGCAATGTAGTTTGGCATGGTGACTGGAGAAGGATGGAAGGTGATGCTCAGTTTATACCAAGGAAGACTGTGTACTTAATACTTGATAAAATTGATTAATAGGAAATGTGTAGTTGTCACTGAATAATGTCACTTCCATTCATTTAATCAATGCACAAATTAAAAATTGGAGTAACATTTCCAAGATGAGGTAGGCTACACTTACGACAGCTGCTCACAATGTAACAAAGGTAGGACAGAGGACTTTCAGTAATGGGTTAATGTGTAAAGGCCTGACTCAGACATTGGTAGTTCAGAGTGTGCTTAATAAATTGAGGCATGGAAGCTAACCCTGAGTGTGATGAAGACGGTGACATGGGTGGGCTGAATGGAGCATATGTCTCGTCTTTAGTTCTGCTTTAGGTCGTGGCTGTAATAAATATGAGTTCCTAATCTCTTACACTGAAACCTGTTGGCCAAATGTTAGACGGGACGTCTGCACCACAGTCTCTAAGGCTGTCATAGATAATCACTTCCATTTTGATCTGTAGAACAGTTTTACATTAGAAACACCAGTAAACAGCTTTTATACCCTTACAAGGCTTTTTTCCTTTATAAATGTTTCTACTGGACCATAGCATCGTGCCCACTAAGGAAGCCTCTTAGGGACCGTGTGCCTCTGTTGCTACCGTGAGGTTGATTATTATGGTCTCGCTATCCACCGTGTGTAGAGCTAGTGTGGTACCATTTAAATAGAATTTTCAGTTTTCAGTATCAACCACAGTAACTGGTTAGTATCCCCATACTTTCATGAACTGTTTCCTGTGTTCCTTAATCTATTTTGAGAAATCTTGTGGTCCTTTTTTTTTTTTTAAATTATGTCTTACAGTTCAGGTGTGTAGATTTTAACATGCAAGTTTTAAAAGATGCAGTAATCCTTTAGCTGGCATTTGTCGCTCCTGGACCCGGAACCTGCATCTTTAAATCCGGAAGGAAGCCTCCTTACGTCGCGTACTGTTCTGACGTCCAAGCTTGGAGACAAAGGAGAAGCACAAAAAAAAATTCAGTAGAATACAGTTTTTACCTTGTGAACACTAATGTATTAAACTTGCTATACATTAAAGTAAATAATATATATTTTTATTTGAATGGTATATATAAATTAGTTGTTATAACTAGTGACTTTTTTTTTTTTCATTCTGTTTAAGACGTTTTCACTGAACAAGGTCAATTGGTTACCTCAGTATTACAGCCAATATAATCCAAGGGACCATTTCTCCCCAAGTCTGTGTTATTCTTTACTTTGTGATTTCTGCATTTTTGTGATTCTTAAAACTGTTGAAAAGATGAGATGAGTGCACTTGCTTCCTGTGGCAATAAAGAATTTCTCTGCCTCACAAATGGATGCTTAGAGCGCTTTGCACAGCGAATGGTGTCTGTCCACTCTGTCTTCATTACAGAGTCATGGGGTGGGATGAGCTGGTAGCTGTTTTCTTTCTGTGACACTGGGTTGAACCAGGAGGCCTCACACATGGGCCAGGGCTCTGCCACAAAATGATAGTCCCAGCATTCGTTTCACTTGTTCTTTTCTTTTCTTTCTTTCTTTCTTTCTTTCTTTCTTTCTTTTTTGTTTGTTTGTTTTTTGAGACAGGGTTTCTCTGTGTAGCCTTGGCTGTCGTAGATTCGCATTCTAGTGAGTCCTGGGATTAAAAGCGTGCACCACCACACCTGGCTTCGCTTCACTTTTTCATTCTGAGACAGGATTACTAGCTTGCCTGAGCTGGCTTTGAATTCACTCTGTAGACCACATAGGCTGTGCTCATCTTGGAAGACATTCCTGGCATGCGGTCCACATATTTCACTCTTGAAATGGGAATGTGTTATTGACACCGCAGCATTTTTGTCTGTGGCTTTGATGATGCTCTGAATCTTTAAAAAGAAAACTACCAGGTTGTCAGCGCAGTGACAGCAGCAGCCTGTGTCTGTGCCTTGTAAGATGCAAACAAGTCCGATGGTAAACATTTAGTGAAAACCCCACTTCTGATCCAGCTGTGTGAGGGGTTTTTTGTTTTTCTGAGAATCCAAGCCTGTTGTCTGTGGACATTCTCACAGATGAGACCCCCCAGTGGGCCTCAGGTTGACAAAGGATGACTCAGTATCCTGACATCGATCATCACTGGTTTTCCATAGCGACCCTGAAAGACCTTGGTGACACCTACCTGATCAAAAGCTAACACTGGTGGTAGCATTTTCATTTCTGAATGTATGATGGTGAAATCTTCAAATCTTCCATGGAAACATTGAAAATGTAGAAAAACAACCACTTGGTTCTTGTGTGGGAAATATGAATCAGAAATTTAAGTTCTGAATTTTTTAAAGTTAGTTTTATATTCGACTTACATATGCTTTCTACCTGTCAATTTTTTACCATAGTTTTTAAAAGAATGATAAGTATAGGTAGGTTTGTTAGAAATTTGCTTCGTTAAAACCTTTTCCTTCTTTTACGTTTTCACATGGGTTAGGCCACAAAATCCGTGAGCATTGCAGAAATATCCTTTTGAATTCTAGTCTCCTGGCAGTGCCTCAGTCTTTGCCATCAGTCCCAAGATTGTTCTGACACTCCCCTTACTTCAGGTGTCACTGTAAAGACATTAAAGGGCTAGCTCCTGCCAGCTCATCCTCAACCAAAGGAAAAGGTTAATATTTTTGTAGTGATTTAGTATGACCTTCAAAAGAGAAACATTTGAAATAAATCACAAAACACTAACCTTGGGTTTTTTTTTTCCGTAGCATTCATATGAAGTGCTAGTCACCATTAGCTTCCTTTCTTTCTTTTTAAAATCCTTAATTGGGCCAGTGCGACACCTGCTTTCAATCAGCCCTTGAATGTGGAGGAGTTCGGCCCACACAGACTCCGTCTCAAAAGGAGAAACATCAGTTGGTAAATAAAAATTGTACATATTCAAGTGTGTAGCATGGCCATCTAATTTTTAAAATCTGTTTATTGTGTGTGCTTGATATGTGTGTAGCACATGTGCCGTGGCACACCTGTGCAGCAGCTCTTCTCTTGGCATGGGATTGAACACGAGCCCCTAGGTTCCTGAGCCACCTGAGGATAATGTAATTTTTGTATACAGTGTGTACTCATCACCATAGACAATTAAAGTACCTCAGTGGGAAAGAGGCCTCTGCCTGTGCTCAACCCATACTCACTGTTCTTCAGTTTGCTTACCTTTGTTAAACTCTCAGTAGGAGTTTTAAATTCTACACAGCACCACAAGACATAGTTTTACATTGATAGAAATTGAGAAAGATATAAATACTATTTCAGCTTCCAGAACTTTAATCCATTTTTATGATTCTAAGGTTGAACCCAGAGCCTCATGCTTGCAAGGTCAACGCTGCCACCAAGCTATGTTCTGAGCCTCTACTTAAAAAAAACAAAGAACAAAAACAAAAACCAAAAAAACATTTTATAGTTACTCTCTATTTAAATGTCTCATTCTCATTATGCCTTCTCCAAAGAATCATCTTGTTTCTTCACAACCCCAAAGAAATGTCATGAGTGTCATCGGTTCAAGATGAGAGTGCTACAGCAAAGGCTAAAAGGCCCAAGAGTCTTCTCATCCACTGGACAGTGTCAACTTTTGACTTTCCTTGTAATCCAAAACAACTTGCTAGTCAACCCCATGAGCCTTGCTGTGGTGGGAGTCTACGACATTGTAAATTAGACTGTGCTGTGTATTTACACATTCTGAAACCGTATGAGTCATCTTTGTATTAAAAGTTTGCACCTCGTACATTTATTCTTAAAGTACCGTGTTTAGCACCCACGCATCACCCCAGCAAGCAGGGCCATTCTCTTGAAACTGCTGCAGACACCTATCTTGGCGAGTCACTTGGGCTTAAGTATGTAGGAGGATGGCTAACAGTGCATGTAGGTGGAGTCCTGCCAGTAACTGGCTTAGCTTAGGCATTTGGTAGTTTTCTGAGGCTGACTGCTATCATCAGCTGTCACCTGTGATCTAGCACTACACCTGTTCCTGTCCTCCCCAGACAAAGGCATTTCTTGGTTGAGATGTTCTTACACACAGCCTGCCAGGTCTCAGCCTCCCCTCTGGCAAGCATGCCTCCCTCTCAGGTCCTGAGTCATACAGAATGATTTCCCATCAGCAGCTGATGCTGGCAAGGCCCTCTTTGCCCTTTCATCCAGTCTTTTGTCATCAAAACATGTCTGTATATTCGTTGTGTAAATTTATCTTACATCTGCTGACTCGAGTTCTTTGGCTTTTTTGATGAGGCACAAGGCAGTGTGTGTGATGAGATTTGACCATCACAGTGAGGCTGATACTTAACTCCAGGTCTTAGGAGCCACAATAGCAAATTCCAGTTAGAATAAATACTGAGGGAGAAATAAATGGAGAGCACCTAATTTTTCAAAGAACAGCTTTGATAGTGTAATGTTTTAAATGGGGAAAGAGTTTCCTTTGCCAACACTAATCCTATGTACAATAGTTGGCTCACATGGGAAAAGGTCACTTTTTTCTTTGGTCCCTTATTAAAAGGTAAGACTAGTCCTGTCTCGTGAGGCACATGGCCTAGAACACGTCAGTCTTCTTACACTAACAGTAGCTGCAGCAGTGGGTTGTCACAAATCCACTGTTTCCCAGCACAGGGCCACCAGTTTTACACTGAATCTGCACTCCGAGTAGGTGAGTTTTCTCATCCAGCTATACACATCAGACGACACACCTCTGGGAGGTCAGTGATGGTTTCAGTCCGTGTGTCTGATGCTAATAGCCCTTAAGCCCAAGAGCATGCATGATCCATGAGTACTGCACAGTGAACACTTCTACAGATTAGCCGCAAATATTCACATATGAAGAAACTGCCAGCCATGCATGGAAATGATACTGTAACAGTGTGACCAGTTAACAAAGTGCCAGGATTCCATCAGAGGCTTTCTGAAGGGAACACATCCAAGGCCAAGGTTGAGGCCGGAAGTAAAATGAGCCAACCACCTGAAACTAGCTGGGACTACCCAGGTGAGGTGAGAAACAGGTGCAGACGACATAGAGACTCTCTAGAGAGGCAACAGCTAGCAAGGAGGATGCTGACTCCATCCCGTCTCTAAGAACTCAACAAAGGCTTGTGTGAGAAACAATTAGAAGTGTTGTAAGAGAGTGAAATGGCGTGAACATATGGGAAATATCCACAAATAAAACAGACTGGATCCTGGAGGGTTTGAGATGCTCCCCGGGGTTTCAGTGGGCCTCTGGCTTGTGGCAAGAGGTGTGAGGGTGCTGTTGGAGTGGTCCAACTCCGCTCAAACCGAATGCGCAGAGAGAACAAAGAGCGAAGGATATCTAATTAGTCGATAATTCATTCAGCAGTCATTTGTTAAGATGTTTGCCTAAAAATATTCAGGCACAGGGTTAAGAAGTGAAGCCATCAAAAATCTTAAACTGCCCCTGCCTCCAGGGACACCTCTGTCTAGTAGAAGTGACCTTACAGATCAAATGTTCAGCTTCTGATCATTGCATAGAAATTAACCATGTTATGGACCTAAGGGAAAGAGAGGCTTTCCAAAGGAAATTTAGGAAGGAGACGTTGGTACTCAATATTTTGTTTGGGAGGATTCTGGGGAAATTAGTGTGGGCATGGGGGTGGGGAGGGAGCTATCCTGCAGCCGTCAAATAATAGAGTAGGCTGGAAATAGGGGAGAGAGTTGGAGAGAAAAAGGTCACAGTGTGAGGCCTGAGCTGAAGGGCTTGATGTGCATTTGACCCCAGAATCTACATAAAAAGCCAGGTGTGGTGGCACACACTTGTGACCTACTTTATGGTCAGTGAGAGACCCTGTCTCAAAATCAAACAAACAAACCCCCGTGGGAGGGACAACACAGGATGTTGTCTTCTGGCCTCCACAAAATCACACACACACACACACAACACACACACATACACACATACAAACACAAACACGATCATTCAGAGACTGGTGGTTAAGGTGTGTGTTGTATGTATCTGGAGTGCTAAGGAAGGCAGGATTCAAACACAGCAGATAGTTAGCTGCATTTCAGACAGACTATGGTTTATTTTAACCTCATTTGCATCTGCAAATTTTCGTTTTACTGCCCTGCACTCTGCTCTCCTTTCCTGCATCCACTGTGGAATTTCTAGGAGCTCATTTTCTTATTAAAGCTTGCAAGGTTAACTATCATTACAAAGGTGACCTAAATACGCCAATTTACAAGCATGTGAATCTGTGGCGGGTGTCCTCATTTTATGAAAGGGAAAAAACAACCAAGAGATTCCAGAACCCTTTGATTCTGAGAGAAGGAATTAACTTCCATGCTGTGTGTTGTTTCTGTCCTGATTACTTTTTGTAAGAAGGAAGGACACCCCAATCTGTTTAAAACTCTAGTTCTCCCCCGCCGCCCCAGCCCCTCCATGCCATTGAGAGGGAGCCAGTGACCTGCCTCCCCCAGCCCAGATGCTGGCCAGTGCGAGGGAGCCAGTGTAGTATGAAACAGAATAATTAGAGAGAATAAGTATTGAAATCATTTAATGTAATATGCTAAAATAAAACATAATATTTTGATAAAAGTAAACTATAAACATTAATAATGGGCTTGATATAAAGAATCTTTTCACACCTGAGAGTTACTGGTTCTTTGATAAATATTCTGCTTTGTTTCATTTATGTTGGTGTGAAAAAACATCTTGACAAAAAGCAACTTAGACAGGAAAGGGTTTGTTTGACTTAAAAATTCCAGGTTACACTTTTATGTTTGAGGGTAAGAACTGAAATAAGTCAAGGTAAGAAGTGAAGCAGTCATTCATACCGTGTCTACAGTCAAAAGCGCCCAGGCTGCCTGCTTGCCACGTTCTGCTCTCATCTGGCTTTCTACCTTATGTAATGCAGGCCCTCCTGCCCAGGGAATGGTGCTACCCTCGGTGGGCTGGGTATTCCTGTATCAATTGATAATTGAGGCAGTCCCTCCAGAAACATGCCTTGCTGCCAACCTGATAGACAATTACTCAGCTGAGACTTTTCCTCAGGTGATTCTAAGCTGTGCATGCTACTATTAATTTAAAGGTAATCATTGGAGCGGAAGAGAGAGGTCATGTGACCTTGCAGAGCACTCAGGTTCATTTTCCAGCATCCACATGGTGGCTCACAGCCTTCTGTAACTCCAGCCCCATCTAAGACACCTGACAGCCCTCCTCCAGCCTCCTGGGCACCAGGCGTGCAGGTGGTCACCTACATACATGCAAGCAAAGCACACGTAAAATAAATAAAACAAATAAAACCAAGAAACTAACCATTATACAGCCCTCCTTGACTCCATTCTAAGGCTAGAATGCCAGTTGGAACCGCCTGACACATACAAACACACTCTGAGTGCCAGAATTCAAGGCACCTAGAAACTCTAGTTCCCCCTTATCCCAGACCCTGTCACAACCTGTATCTGTAAGGGCAGAAGTAAAAGCCACTGAATGACAGATTGGGTAACCCCTGAGCTTTATAGCTGAGCAGATTCATGGAAAAGAAAATAGGTTTTGTTTTGTTTCAGTAAAATAACTTTTAAACAGCAAATTCCTAATGATTCTTGACCCGACTCCCAGGCCATCCTCGTGTCCCTAAGAACCTTGGTTTACTTTATTTGAAACTTCTGCCACTGCTTATCTGCAGTTGTCATGGCTTCAAAGCCAAGCTATGGTTGAGGACATTGATGTGATGTTTGTAATCTCAGCCCTTGGAATGTAGAGTCAGGGGAGTCACGAGTTCAAGGCCAACCTCTACTACATGGTAAATTTAAAGCCAGCCAAAGTATTCATCTTTGTCTCTAAGAAGGATGAATTTTGATGAGATTAATTCCATGAAGGTGAATTTGCCCCTGTGCTTGTGGCTTAGCAACTGTGTACATGACCAGCCAGAGATGGAGTATCCAGCTGAGTGGTGTGTCCAACCACAAGTCAGGGAAGGAAAGACCTCTAATGGTGTAAGATTGTACAAACCTGCAACTCATCACTCATTAGCCAGAGCATAATAAACTTTATAAGCAATTCTGAATTAGAGAAGCGTGTTTAACTTAACAAAAGTGGCTTTTAAAATTGACTTCAGGGGAGATGCCCCAAAGGGTAAGAGCACTAGCCACAAAGACCAACACTCGCATGAGCCCTGGAACCCGTATAAAAGTCTGTATGCAGTAGTGCATATCTGTAATCATAGCACTCCTAAGGAGAATGGGAGGTAGAGACTAGAGTTTCTCCCAGAAGCCTAGGGGTCAGGATCCATGGCCAACCCACAAGAACAAGGGAGATCCTGCCTCAAAACACAGTGGAGGCCAAGAACTAGCTCTAAAAGTTGCCCTTTGACTTCTACTCTCATGCTCACACTCACACATGCCTTTTACACACTCACTATAAACAAACTAAAATAAAGACATTCTCTTCTGGTCTCTTACGACACATTGATTTATTTCTATAGCAGGGGAGGCACCAGTAATCTAATAGGACAAATGTAATCACTTGGGCCCTGACACAAAGGCCAGAATCCAAAGAGTACATTTTTTGAAGGAGCATAGAATGCTGAGATCATCTGCTCACTCCATAGTGGGACCCATGCCAGAGGTCCCGGGGCCACCACGCGAGGGGCTGATGAGATTCCTCCTTGTCCAGAGTCTGCTTTCTGGCGCTGCTTGACAGATCATGCACCCTAGAGGAGAGCCTGCTATTACTGTTCTGGTAAGTGGGCACGGCAATAAAATGACTCCTGACTTCTTTCTGTAGCCATAGATCGGCATCGCTCTGCCCTCATCAGAGAAACTGTCTCCTGCAGTAGGTGACAAGTCTCACCTATACAGACAATGAGTGTTCAGAGAGCCCAGCCAGAAATGGAGTGTCCGTGTCATCTCAGCCCTGCAAGTCTCAGGGACAGACTGCCAAGGCCTGAGGCGGTAAATAACTTCAAAACAGTGTTTTTGTTTTTGTTTTTTTAACACAATAAGGGGGATGTCCATGTGAACTCAGCCACTGTGAAAGCAAGGACAAGATAGCACAAGCTCAGGGCAGAGAGAATCACACCATGCAGAGGGAATGGGGGCACACAGCCCCACCCAGCTGGAGAACTACTGATAGTTGATTGCTGCTGGGTGAGAGAAAGTTTGCTTTGTAGTTTGTTTGTTTTTCCCAATGGTGTGCAATCTGGTACATTGGCCACACTCCAAGGCAAGTTCTTACACCCAGGCGTAGTCAGCTGACACAAACTGGACTCCACGGGCTTAAAAGGGGGAGGGATGACAAATAACAATGACAGCAAGCAAGGACAATGCATGCAGTGAACCTAGACCCCCTGTTCAGACCTACCCAATGGACAGTGCATTCTCCACAGTTGTGCGGAGAGCAAGGACTGCCTCTGACATGAACGCTGGTGCTCCGATATGATCACTTCCCCTTTGTGGGGAAACCTGGCGGCACACAGAGGAAGGGGAAGCAGGCTATCCACATGAGATCTGATAGGCTGTGGTCATATGATGGGGTAGGAGGTCCCCTTCTGTCAGATGTCTAGGGGAGGGGACTAGGGCGAAAGAGGGAGGGAGAGTGGGGACCGAGATGACAATCGGCATGTACTCTGAATAAATTATAATTGTTTAAAAATGACAACATTTTATAACTAATGGTTGGGAAACATGAGTCTGAGTCCCATCTCATCTACTTACATGCTAGAGAGTCAAGTGCTGGTCCTCGGGCTAGACAGTCACGTGCTTGTCCTCGGGCTAGCACGACAAGCACTTTGCCCATTGCCATCTCTCCCAACCCCAAACTTTGTCTTTAAGTGTTTAAACAATCACTAGCATGTACTGAAAAAAGAATTCTTGGTATCTATAAAGGTTTCTGTTGCCATTGAAGAGCAGCATTTACTTATTTGCTGCAGTTTCAACTTTAGGGGGGTTTATTTAAAGATGCAGAAAGGACTACAGTGGATGATTTCCATCACCTGGGTTCTGCTCCTTGATTCTGTCACTGTATTCATGGATTGCTGAACAACTTTATGTCTGTATTTAGGATTTTAGAGGCAGATTTTTGCTAGGTATCTCAGGTTGGTCTTGAGTTCACATTTTTCTGGCCTCTGCCTTCTAAGCGCTGTGGTGACAGGCACGCATCATGATGCCCACCCTCATTTCTGCAAGATATCATTTTCCTTATACAAAAATGGGTTACGGTGGTTTTAGGGGGACTCATAAAGCCCACTGGCCATCTTTCCTAGTCAAGTCAACAGGCTTCCTTCAGGATCTGTGAGAGCTCGAACAATATGCTGGAGAGAGATGGGGAAGGATGCCCCTTGTCACACTCAAGCTTCCACATTCATGGACTCTGGGTTACTAAGCCCAGACCTAATCAATCTCACCTAACCCTGTCCAGAAATGTTACACTCAATCTGCCTCTGACTCAAACAAAGGTGGCATCGCATGTCCAGTTAGTGTTTTTATTCATCACAGTGCAACTGAAGTCCTGCAGATACAGGGAGCTGAGCTAGGCAGGAGCTCACTCCACGTGTAGCTGGAATTTGTGAGGAAATGGGTGGAATGACTTCGGGGCTGTCTAGAATGAGAACTGTTAATCTGTCGTCTGCCTCCATGCAAGATCATTCTTTGACTGTCACATCTATGGCTATAACTAAAACCACAATGCTACCGTGAAAAATCTGGACTCTCAGAACATATAAAGAGTAACACCAAGAAGCTTGAATGCCCTTTGTTTTCCCCATACATAGGAAGGAAGGAGGGAAAAACTTGGATTGTGCTATTATCCTTGATTTACCTGTTTTGAGAGTCAGGTGAAGAAGCAATAGGCCATGCACTTTCTGAATTAATGCCTTGCTTATAGAGAGGTATAGGATAGACTCTGGTGTATCCAGATCCGAAGAATGTGATGTTTGATGAAGAATACACAGAGATCCTAGGGAACATGGGAATGGAAATTCAGCCAGACCTCAAAGGCATCTGGAAGCCAGCAAGCTGGCACCTGCGGGCGCAGTGGTTTTCCCCATCTCTCTGAGAGGTTGCATGGTCCCTGCACCTCACTTCCCTCTGCACAGCTGCTTACCTCAGCCCAGCAGTGTCTGCTTCAGGGTGTGCCTGGCTATCCTGTTCAGACCAAGAAAACCCCCTAACAATACAGACTGAAGTTTCTTAATAATGATTTCAGCATCCTCATAGGGACAATGTGATCACTCCAGCAATGATCATGTACATGACCCAGTGAGCTACAAGAAGCTGCATCACACAGTTGCCTGAGTAACAGAAGACATGAGGCACAATTTCTAAGAAGGGGCATTCCCCAGTTTCCTAGTTGTCAGTTTCAGGTCAGAGTGAAAATAAGAAGGAAAGACCCCTCATCTCCCCTGAGAGGCATCTCTGGGATCAAGACAAGCACATCACTGGGTTGGGATGTCACGGAGGTGGCTGTCTTGGGGCACAACACTCACTCCCTGTCTCGCACTTATCATGGGAGAGGGCAGTGAATGCCTTGGCCATATCTCTGTCCAGATGATTCCAGCCCTGAAGACCCTAAGTTGCCATGGCAATCTGAACTCTTCACCTGGAACATATGAAAGATGGTAAAAAAAAAATTAGTAATTTAGACTTTCATAATGAAATCCCTTGGACCATTGGACCACTTGCAATGCTCATCTCTATAGTTTTCTTTTTTTCAAAAACAGCTGGGGAAATGTATCATCACTTTAAAACTATGAAAGTCTATTAATAAACACTGCCTTGATTGCTAAAAATAGAAGCTGATTTGAGCTAGAGTGAGGAAATTTTCAAATTCAGTTTGTAAGAATGCAGGAATGGTGGGCTGGAAAGGTAGCTCAGATGTTAGGAGTACTTGCTGCTCTTCCAGAGGACCCATATCAGACAGCTTACAAGCCCCTGTCACCCCAGCTCCAGAAGATCCAAGACATCTCCTGGGCTCCCTGGGTACATAGACTAGGAGAATAGATGGGTGTTTAAGGAGATGAGACTGAAAGGGCATCGCTATGGGACGGGGGCTGAGACCTCAAACACAACAGGAGCTCAGGCTTTCCTGGCTACAACTGTAAGGTCCACATCTGCAATCACTTCTACCGGCTTTCCGGTTCACAGGACAAATGTGACTTGAACAACAATGACCCTACTTATTTCTCAAGGTGACTTCCTGAGAAAGTAACTTGTGTGTTTGTGTGTGTGTTTATATGTTGTTTGTGTGAGTTTTACGTGAGTGATTTGTATGCTTGTGCAGGTGTGTTTTGTAGGCATACAGTTATTGTGTAATTCATATGCTGGTTTCTGTACCCCCACCCCCATATCTGGTTACAATACTTTTTCTGAGAATTTCCTGTCTCAATGTTGTAAATATTGCTCCCCTTTGCCCCCTGATATGCCAGTAAAGCATCTTCCAGCCAATCACTGAGCAGAGGACAAAATAGGGCTGGACTTCCTGACAGCCATGGCAGTAGGAATTAGAAGAGAGCAGGAAATAGGGGATTCAGCCATGGGAGCAGTCCAAGATGTCAGAAGAGAGGATCTGGAGGAGGAAAGCTACAAAGTGCAAGTATCCCAGTATCTCTGAGCTGTACAGTCGTAGGAAACCAGATTAGTTTAGAGGGTTAAGAATAGAGTAAAAACTGCTCAGTTCTTATGCTGTAAACCTTGTTAATATAATGGACTCACAATTATTGGTGTGATTGCCAGGTTAAGAGAGGAACTCAGATAAACAATGACACCTTTATAAAAATAACTGTAACAATATTTGTATAGCTTTGTGTGTGTGTTTGTATGCCAGTATATGTTTCTATGTGTTTTGTGCATGTGATGGCTAATCTTCACTGAACACACATAGGAAGGGGGAAACCCAATTGAAGAATTGCCTCCAACAGATTGGCCTGTGGCAGTCTGCAGGACATTTTCTTGGTGGCTAATTGATGGAGGAGAAGTCATACCACCATGGGCAGTGTCCATCCTGGGCCTGTGGGCCTGTGATGTCCTGGGAAGGTATTGAACATGAGCCTGGAAACAAGCCCATACCATAACAGCATCCCTCCATGGTCCCTGCCTCCAGTTCCTGCTTTGAGTTCCAGCCTTGAACTCCCTTAATGATGGCTTGAAATCAGTAAGACAAAAACAAACAAACAACAAACAAACAACACAAAACCCCCTTCACAGTAACAGAAAGCAAATGATAATAGTGCATGTACGTTTGTACTCCTTTGTGTGTGCATTTGTGTCTCTAAGATTGTGACTGTATTGTGATTGTGTGTGTGCTTGTGTGTGTTTGTGTGCTTGTGTCTGTATTTGCACACTTACATATTTGTGTTTGTGTATGTTTATAGTGTTTATGTGCATGTTAGTGTTTGTGGTCAGAGTGTATATTTTTGTGCCTGTTTATATGTGTGAGGGTTGTGATGGTTTTATGCATGTGTGGGCTTGTATTTTGATATGTGTGTATAAATGTGTGATTGTGATTTTGTTTGTTTATGTCTCTGTAGTTTTGTATGCGGGTTTGTGTATGTGTGCATTGGTGTGAGTATGGGTGCTATTGTTGATACCTATATCTATATGTTTCTGGTGTCTGCCTTTATATGTGTTTGTGCTTGTACATTTCTATGTGTCTGTATATATAGGTATGTATTTTTATATATGCCAATATCTTTGTATTTTGTGTCTTCTGTATATCTCTTAATATATTTGTATGTGTTTCTCTGTAATGTGTTTTGTGTTTGAGTATTTCTTCTGTCTGTGTATGTTGCTGTTTGTTTATGTTTGTGCTTGTGCTTATGTGTTGACATATTTCTGTGTATTTATATATATTTAGTGTCTGTGTGTTCTTGTGCATGTGTTGGTTATTTTGTGTGTGCTTATGTCTTTGTGCTTTGTGTCTCTATATCTGTGCATGTGTATTTGTATATATGTTTCTCTCTGTGTGCTGTGTATTTGTGCATGTGTTTATGTGTTTGTATCTGTGTCTGTGTTATTGTATATTTTGATGTGTCTGTGTGTTGATGTGTACTTTTGAGTTGGGATGTGTGTATTAGTGTTTGTTTACCTGTTTGATTTTGTGTGTTTGTTTGTGTGTTTATATGTGTTGATTTGGTTTATGTGTTAGTGTATGTGTGTTAGTGTTTGTCTTTGTATGCTTTTTGTGCATGTTTGTCTGTTTTTGTTTTCTATATATTTGTGTTTGTATATTTGTATATTTCTGTGATCATTTGTTGCTATATGTATGCATGCTTGTTTCTGTTTCTGTTTTTCTTTTTTTATTGAAAAATAAAATCATTCATATTACATTTCAATTGCTATCCCATCCTATGCATCCTCCCATTCCTCTCTCCCTCCCACTTTCACTCCATTCCCCTTCCCTATGACTGACTGATGGGGATCTCCTCCCCTTAAATATGATGCTAGGGTATCAAGTTTCTTCTTGGTAGTCTGTTATCCTTCCTCCGAGTGTCATTGGGCCTCCCCATCAAGGGGACATGGCCATATAAGGGGCACCAGAGTTCTTGTGAAAGTCAGCTGTTTCTGTTTTTCAAGTTCTTCTGCTTATAGAGAACAATCCACATTGACAAAAGGAAACTCAGTCCATTTTAGCCCATACGTAAAGAGCAAAACAATGCTTCTCAAGATTTTTCCTTTTGGTTTTGGTTTGTTGGTGGTGGTTGTTTGGTTGTTTTTTTGGTTTTTTGTTTTGTTTTGTTTTGTTTTTGTACCTACTTTCTGCCTTTGCGACCTCCCCTCCCCCACAAAAATTCTCATTGTGAAGGTTGTAGTGTGTCGCAGCGTGTCCCTCAGTACACCCTTTTGTCCACACTTCTTTATTTGCAAGTGTTCGTTGCAGTGAGTCTGGTTCGAGGTCTCTGGCTTCTGTGGCACTATCACTACTGGATCCTCACTGAGACTCCTCTTGGATAACCTGTAGTTGCCCTGTGTCATGGAGATCCTGCAGCTTTGGATCTGTGGGACCAGCCCCTTCACACACACACCAGCAGTTCACAGGTGGGATAGATGTTGGGGTGGGCCAACTCAAAGCCCTGGATTTGCGCCTGGGTAGTATCTGAGCTGGTCAGCCTGCCAGCTGCAGGCTCTCCTGCACTTGCACCACCAGGGAGAGCTCTCCAGCACTGCCTTGGCTAGCTCACTCAATGTTACAGCCAGAAAACAACAGAGCCAGCTCTCCTGCTATCATATTCTTAAGGCCAACTCTCCTGATACCCTCGCAAGCAGGGCCAACTCTACTGTGCTGCCCAGGTGAGGTACAGGGCCCACTCTATGGAGTGCTGCAGCTGGTGAGGGGCAGGGCCAGCTTTCCAGCTCTCATGGCCTTGAGGCTTGCTCTTTCACCTGCCACAGGTGGTGAAGGGTAAGGAAAGGGAATCTCTCAATTGCCCAGGCCATTGCACAGCACGCAAGTGGCAGAGCTAGCTCTCCCATGCTCATAACCTCTGGGACAATTCACCTGCAACTCCCACAAGCAGAACCAGATGCACTGTGCTTCCCGGGTGAGCTATGTGGAGTGCCGGTCTTCCAAGTACTGTAGCTGGTAACAAGTGGGGCCAGCTGTCCTGCCCTCACACCTTTGGGGCCAGCTCCCTGAGGGTGGCCAGGAAACATGTGGAAACTATTCTGCACAGCCCTGGGACTGTGGTCCCAGGCTGCAGCCCAGACCATGGCCTTTGGTACTCACAGAGACCCACCTCCCAGTTCCCACTGCTAAGGGCCAGAGAGCCAGCCAGGCATGGCCCTCAGTGGCAGCATGGCCTTAGGCGACTCTACAGGCTACTCCCATCAGGCTGTTCCTCACTACCCTCAACTCTCTGGTCCCACCTCTCTTCACTCAGCCTCTGCTTCTCCTTTTCTTGCATCTCTCCACCGTTTACTTGCTCCTCTTAGTGGCACTTGGGGTAGCTGGAGTGCTGTGCCCCTCCCAGCCATGTAGCACCTGTTTTGTTTTCTATTTATAACACAGATTATTTTGTAATAGGTATTAGAAATGCAATGAGCTTAGTGGGGGTGGGGGGACTGGGGGTGGTGAAGTAGAGGGGTGTTGGTTTTTATTTGGTTGGTTGGTTTTGTTTGTTTTGTGAGAACTAAGGGATTGTGATAATTGAAAGGAAATGAAACGTATAAAGTCTATGTTCTAAACACAACTAGAAGGAGGCCATGATTGTAACTACCCATCACCAGAAAGAGAGGAGGCAAGGCAAGGGCACCCCAGATGAGTGCATTCAGCACGATGAGGAGACAGAACCATAACAAACAGCCCTTGTTCACCTGGGCTAGGAACAATACCAGCCTATCCCACACTTAAGGACAGCGACCCCATACTTTGTGCTGGGAACACTCTTAGCTGGATTTTGTTGCTTTGCAATCCTGGAGCCCTTCCATCAACATATCACCTGGTGCACACAATATACATGGGTGTCCCAGACTCAGGAATCGAAGGGTCCTCACCTGTGGGACTCAGCTAGTTAAGGTGGAACAAAGTCTGTCCTCTCTTGATAGCCAGTTTCACGCTCTGTCTATGAAGAACGGACTCCCTTTCTCAGCCGCCCCCTCACTCCACCTGACCTGGTGATTGCAGATTTTTCAATGGGTGTCACATAGTCCTAAAAGAAAAATACAGGCTAGGTCTTTCCTGATAACAAGCACAGGGAATTTCAGGAAGTGCTCCACCCATGCTTAGCCTCCAGCAAACGGTCTTTAATTAAACCTTAGTGCCATCCCCTCACACATAGGGTAATTAAGTACTGGTTTCCTTCCTGTAATAAAGGCCCCCATGATATCGAGGCTCTGTATCACTGTGTGTAGATGAAGTAGCCTGGCACTCTTAGCCCCATTGAATCAGACATTGTCACCCCTACTGCCCAGGGTTTATAAATCCCTAATTAACAAGTAAAGTAGCCTTGATTTCTCACTATACCAAGACTGTCTGAGCCTCCATTTATTGTGGAGAGAACTGCTGCTGGATGCTAGGCAGTTCTGCCATTGTGGCGATTGGGACCAGCTCAACCACTGCCCATAGCTCTGTGCTGATCGCTGGGGAAGCACTTGTAGATCCTGCCTCTTCTGGTGTCTGCCTGCATCCCCTGCTGTGTCTGAGTACCCAGAGTCTTCCTTACCTTAGAGATCTGTAGTCTCATTCTGAAAATATCTGACTGTAACACTCATTCCCCACCTCCCAGAAGAGACTGGGTATCTGGCTCTGTGTTCTAGCCACCCCTGAGAGAAAGATGGGACCTCTGACCTCAAGGCCCACCTATTCCAGTCCGGAAGCAAGCAGTGGCTAGACCAACCTGCAGAGACCCAGTCCGGAGCTGCGGGACATGAAGCCACACCCACCTATGCCCTTGTGGACAACCAGCATCTCCAACAGGCTGAGAAATTGCTAATGCTGACCCTAAAACACAGCTCTCGCCACAAAGGGGGAGAGGGAGATGATGGTTTATTCTGAGGCAAATATGAGTGAGTATGGGTTCAGGACGCAGGCCTTCCCAAATACTGTGTTCCAATGATGTAAACATTGCAAGAAGGGTTTTTAGTAACAACAAAGAAAGTCATAAATCAACACACTCTTTAAGCACATTGGTAAAAATGGAATTTATAAGTCAAACAAATCTTTTCACTCTACTTTTTAATAGGGTATTTATCTGATCAGTTAGTCCAACCAACTGCAGTCCAACCAAATGAGGACAGTGGATGGAGTTGAATACTGTAGGGGCTGGGCAATTTAAAGAAGCTGTTTCACATCATGCGGGCACACACTTATATGGAACTTTTAACAGTGTTTTAAAAATTCTGTTTTTAAATAACATGCATGTATGTGTGTCTCTGTGTGGGAACATGCAGTGAGTGTGGGTTCCTTTAAAGGCTGGAGGGGTTATATCCAACCAGAACTAGAGGTACAGGAAGAAGGTTATAAGCTACCCAACACTGGTGCTAGGAACTAAACCCGGAAGTCTGAGCTCTTAACCACTGAACTATCTATCTAGCCCTTAACACAGTTTTAATTCATAGCAACAAATCAACATATATCTTACCTTTCAGACCTACAGAATTTAATTCTTTATTAATTATTTTACAATCTCGGGCACCCACTGTGCTCGAGTGCTCCAGTTTCCTTATTTAAAATTTAAAGATACTTCTTGAAGTACCTGTACTGTTTCCCATCACTCTTAAGACCCTATGGGTCTCTTTATCTCACCATATTGGTACATAAAGGAGGAGTTAAAAATATATCACTCTGGCATAGTGACTATTTTGAATTAAAAACACTTGAAAAGTGGCAGGTGTGAAAAGATCACTCTGACCTATTTTCTGTTGCTTAAATGCAGGAGAAATTGCCATATGAAAGACACTCTGCTGTGCCCAAAGCAAATCCAAGTCTCATCATCAAAGACCAGACCAAGCAGAGAGGATTCTGTGCTATGAAGACACCTTACGTGATTTGTTGTTTCCTCAAAACATATTCTTTGTGAAATTCTGTCTGTAAGTGGCTGACATCAATGGCTTCTT
>CAJRSG010002426.1:2601065-2643073 GCA_907169655.1 Acomys percivali | reverse complement strand
AGATGTCAAACTTCACCTGAAACTCAAATAGGGGCTAAAAGTCATCAAATCTTTAAGGACCAAAAACTTTTAAATATTATGGGCCAAATTGTGTCCTTCTCAAAATTAATAAAAAAACAAAAAACAAAAAACGAACCAACAACCCATGCCTCCAGTACCCCAGAATGTGGCTCATGGAAGTCCCCGCTATCTCTAGTTTTTATTAATAATTATTGTGCCTAATATGAATTTCATCATTGGTGATCATTCATGAGGTGAGGGTACTTAGAATATATGTGCAGGATTCAGTATTATCCTGATTTCCGGCATCTACTGTGGGTCTTGGACTGTTTTGTTTTGTTTTTCTATTTTGATTATTCAAGACAGGGTCTCTCTGTGTTAACCTTGGCTGTCCTGTACTCACTTTGTAGACCAGACTATCCTCGAACTCACAGCGATCCCCCTGCTTCTGCCTCTGGAGTGCTGGGATTAAAGGTGTGCGCCACCAAGGATGCAACTTAAGTTTTTGTTTGTTTGTTTTGTTTTGTTTCTTTTTTAATTTGTTTACTTTACATCTTGATTGTAACCCCTCCCTCGTCATCTCCTGGTCCCACCCTTTCTCCCTCATACCCCCTCCCTCCCACACCTAGTCTTCATAAAGAGGGGGCCCCCCTCCCCTACCATCTGACTTCAGCCTATTAACTCTCATCTGGACTACTTACATCCTCTTCCTCTGTGGCCTGGCAAGGAGGAAGTGATCAACCTGTGGAGACCAGAGTCCATGCCAGAAGTAGTCCCCACTGCCCGTATTATGAGACCCACAAGGAGATTGTACTGCCTATTGACAACATCTGAGCAGGAGGTCTAGGTCCACACCATGCACTGTCCTTGAGAAAGGTTTATTTTTTGACTAATGGTTTAAAATGAAATGAGATGAACTCATTGTGGTAGAGACCCAGCCCCATGTGATGGTGTCTCTCATGTTCTGGGTGGGTTTTCTGCCTCCGATGAATCCTCTTTGCCTTCATAGACACACCCAGATGCTTCTCCTCTGTAATAATGAGCTGAATTTTCAATGTCTAGTATCAGTATGTTCTCTGTTCCCAGCAAATTTTTACTCAATGCATCTTTTTTAGTCTCTTATATCAGGTTATTGTAAAGAAAAGAATTCCAGAAAGCTCCTCTGGAAAGCAGCATGCTGGTAGATTCATTTGCTAAAGCACCTGAAACGAGTAGCCATGGATTGTATGGCTTACATGACAGAAATTTTGTTTTCTCACAGCTTTAGAGTCTAGAGCTGTGAGAGCAACATAATTGCCAGCAGTCTCTCTGAGGACTGTGAGAGGGGCCTCTCTCCTCAGCCTATAGGTCAGAACCTCCCCTCTCCTCCTCCCCACCAGTTTCTCAGTATACAGGTACAAGTCACATCTTGTATAAGGCACTAACCATTCTGGATTACGCATAAAGGTATTTCAAAATAAAAGAGAGGATTTCAAATGTACTCACTCTAAAAAAAAAAAATCCTAAGAGGTGAAGAAAGCGCTAGACCTGCTGAGTGGATCTCTACCCAGTGGTTACAAGAGTCAGCATCTAACACTGATGAGAACAAAATTCCCACAGAGATGCAAGTGAAAGCTTGAGACACACAGAATGAAGGTCTATGGAAAAGTAAGACATTTTGCCCCATTTTTTTTTACTCTTGGCTTTGGAATACAGGAGTAAATTCTTTAGTGAATGTTCCTGTTTTTTTTTTTTTTTCCTGGCTTCTTTGTTAGTGTCCTACACCAGATGGGTTGAAATCTTTGACTTTGATATGGAAAAATAAGTAGAACAGTTTGAGATGTCTATTGGATCAGATGCAGCAATTGAAGTGGGAACAGTGTTCTCTAATGAAGCAGTTATCGGTTGTGTCCCTAAAACAGAAATGTGACTGTTACTACTGGTGTTATTGATGGAAAAGCTGATGTGTTATGCTGCCTTGGGTTTCATAATAAATCAATCCTTTAAAAAAAAAGAATGTTTATATTTTTAACTGGCAAATGGTGATAATATATTTATAGGGAGATGCATACCTTTTGCCAATGAAAACCAGTTTATCCCCACTAACTACAAATGGAACAATAATATTGGTTGAAAGAATCATATATATTTATTGTGCTTTGCCTAAGATTGTTTTCCTTGTCAAGTTAGATGAATTTCATAATTAGAAAATGCTTTGTTCTTTCTTTCATGGCTTAAATGATCAGATTCCAACAGTTTTATCTTGTCAAATTCCACACATGAGATGTTCCCGCCAAAATATGCTCAGGGAAAGCTTGAAGGGGAGATGTTGGAAAAGCCATGTTCTATGCATTGTGACCAAATATCTGATGTGGCATAATATAAGGGAGAAATGCCTTGTCCTGGCTTAGAGTCTGGGGGTGAGGAGGGGTGTTCCAGCATCTGAAAGGAGAACTGTATCTACAGACCAGACTTGAGTGGATGTAACAACTGTCAATAAAGCACTATTTAGCCAATCAGCTGGGCAGAAGGACAGGAAGTGGAAGATAGGACTTCCTGAAGAGGGGGAGGAGCTGGGAGTTGACAGTTTGACAGAGTTAACAGTTGACAAGAGAGATGGAGGAAAGAAGCTGCCAGAGAAAGATCAGATTGGCAAGTGCTCAGGATATATGTAGCTTATGAGGATTAGAGTAGTTTATTTTAGTTTACTGTTAGCTTAGTAGCAGTTTAGATTCTGCCTGCTGTTGTGCTTGCAGCTTTGAATTACGTCTCAGTCTTGCTTTGAATTTTGTCTCAGTCTTTCTGTCAGTTATCGGCTTCCTAGGCTGAAGAGATACATTTTATTGTAACAAGGTCTCTGTAAGCTTCATATTTAGTTAGATACTAAGTTCCACACATGTTATTTTTCTCCTTCCTGTCCCACCCTCCCTCTAAAACACACACACACACACACACACAGACACACACACACACACACACCTCTGCAGTCCCACTACCACCTTTTAGTTCAGTCCTTTCTATCACATGAGATGTCAACTTCTCTTTCTCTGTTTTACAGCATGTACTATGTACTGTTTCCAGTATAGCAACTAATGTCAGTGAATCTTTATTGCTAACAGAATAATCTCCAAAACAAGCATTTGTTTTTTGGGCTGAGTTGGTACCACAAGAAGAGCTTTCCTTATCTTGATAGCAGAGCCCCTATCCCCCGGAGAGATCAGAATGTGTGCTGTGGCTCAGAGGTCCCACCTGGCTACACACCACCTGGCCTTGTCATATCAATGGTTTTGGTACTTGCTTGGCTAAGACTGAGCTGCTGGGATGTGTCTGGGGAGTCAGCGTCACATATCACAGTAAGTGCTCTCACCAGCAGAGAAAGGGCAAGACGGCCTTCACAGGTTGCCCTTTAATGGTGTCTTCAATATAGTTTTCCCACATGTTTTATAAACCCTCTCTCCTTATGCCAATTATTTACTTAAGCACAGAGTCAACCTATGGTACCCCAAGTCTACCTTCTTATGATAACCCCTATCTATAATAGTCATAGATATCCACAGGGCAATTTACCTAATCACAACCCCTGTCACTCAGGAACAGGGAACAATGGGGTCACTCTTGTTTGATTTTCAGGTTTTTTTTTTTTTTTTTATAACATATGGCCACTGTCAGGCAACCCAGTGTGGCCATCTGTAGGCTACATCATGCTGTAAGCTTCAGTGGATGCCAAGTCTCTTCATTACTGCCACTATCAGGTATGACTTTGCGTAATCCATTTGAGATGCATGTCCCATCCAACACTGTATCCATTTGAGCCGCCAGCCTGTCAGTCTCCACTTGACTTAACAAATATTGAAACTATGAGAAGTGCTATGTTTGTTTCTCATGAGAGAGTTGGAATTCACAGTAATGGACACCATGAAAGAAATACTGGTTGTTTCAAACTTATAAGTTTGGACCAAATGGGGTAATCTAACTCATTCATATTCTCGGTATTGAACTCCTGTAGCAATTGGATAATTTCCCTTTCTTAGTTTATACACGGGATATAGAATTGGGCTTTATTGTTCATATGCAGACAAAAAGAAGAATCCAGGCACACAAACCAGCAGCAGATGGAAACATGTCATCAACTAGTCATAATACATGAAATGAGGTCAGTACTTTGACAGGTTTTAAATGCTGGGAGGGCATTGCTGTTTGTTAGGAAGCATTGACTTTGACCAGAAAAGATGACTTTGAGCTATCATTTAAGATTCTTCAGTAAGATTTTCATATGGGATCAATGAAATAGCGTCAAATCCCTAGAATGTCTGGGAAAATCAAATTGTTAGGGGATCATTATAGGAGAATCGATCAAGATAGAGGTTTCTAGCTACATTCTGAAGCTAGCAAAAATAATTCATTTCTTAAAAATTGCCTTCATGTAATGGCTTTTGGTAAAGAAAAGCAGTTCTGGTTCTGGAACTAGATTAGAAGGATGAGCTCACCAAATGCTTTATAATAGGTTAATAAGATTTTCTTGCGCATATAATGCTTACATAAGGCCATTTGCAACTAGTGAAAACAGTCATGTCATTCTTCATGCCATGAGAATCTTCTTTGATACTTGGGGCCTGCATTTCCTCCACCAATGCATCAACCAATCTCAATTAGTCTTTGTGATCCACATAGCATGTGGACATTCCATTTGTGTTATATTATACAAGCAATACTCTTAAAAATATTTGATATAAAATAGTGCTTCTATACTAAATAAGAAACCAAGTGTAGAATTGCTAATACCACTTTAATATTTAGCCTTATTATTCATGGTGGTTCTTATCTATGTTTGAAGAGCCATAAATTTGATTTTTTTTTCTACCCACTGAGGAATAAATGGGCTATTTAAAACTATAGGCCCACAAAGAAATCCCCTGAGGCGTATGAGAGCACAGTTCCCTCCTGATAATCACCCACAATTAGAGCAGACTCTTTCAGATACATAAATTAAAGCAACAAAATATAAATAGCGCTGCTTGCTCACACTGAAGGAATTGAGCTATGCACTACAAATCCTTCCCAAAATAACTTTGTTCTGTAGTTTCAAGCACTGATAAAGAATAAGTTATGGAATCACCAGATGGGGCGAAGTCCTACTTACTGCAAATCCTTTCTTCTAAACCAGATTGGATCAAATCTCCTGGAGGGATAAGGATCTGTCTGCATCTGATCACCAGCAGATTGGACTGACAAGGCCTGTGGGCGCCTCTCACAGATCGCACCTCCATGGTGCCTGAGTGGATTATCTTCATCACGGTCACCACACACGTGGAGCACTTGGGGAGGAGGCTCCCTCGGGGCTCACAGCTTCAGACATTTTAGTCCAAGGGTCTGTGGCTCTGTGGCTTCCAAGCTGAGCATGCTGAAAAAACAAATAAACAAAAAACAAAAACAAAAACAAAAACAATCCTTTCAGGAAGTATTTGGCTCACCCTTCTGGTGGACAAGAAGCAGAGACATTGGAAATGGTAGTGACAAAGTAGACCCCTTCAGAGTGTGCCCCACACCCAGCGACTTGCATCCTTTAACTAGTCCTGTCTCCTGAGTTTCCACCTCTTCCTCAGCATGCCTTCAAACTATCACTCATTAGTGGAGAACCGCACTGAGGAAGTCAGTGTCCTTAGGATCCATTCTTCTCTGAATAGCATCGCCACTAGCTGGAGAGCATGCCTTCCTCACATGGAAGACCCTTTACACCCAAATCATAACAGGATCCGGCCTAAGAAGCCGGAACTGCACAAACTCGCAGTCTCCTGTACAGTGTGGAGAGAGCCCAGGATCTGTGTGTCTCTTCTCATCCATGGTTGATGCTCATGGCCCAGACATGAGAACTTTGCCCCGAAGACCCTTCTCAGATGCGAAGTTCAACATCCAGATGAGTGGTGAGGTCCAGGAGCAGGCTGAGGGCTAACTGTGGAGGCAGCATGGTGCTAAACAGTCAGAGTCAGAGGTTCTGAAGGGCTGAGGTAGAGGTTCCATGAAAATGTTCTGCTGTGAGATGGGTTGCATCACCACCCGCAAATGGTAAGTACAGACAGTTCTTCCTCAGAGCAATTTTAACATGACTCTCTTGGAAGACAATTGGCTGATTAGGAGACATGTTTATGCAACACTGATTTCTTTTGATTATAATGATTATAATCAAGAAACAGCATCAAAATAAGAGAGGTGTGGAAAAACCTATAGCTCACATAGGTAAGTGCTTTGTAGGTCTATCTTAGACCAAGTTGGTGTTTGGTTTATAACCTCAATGAAATAATAAGAATTGTGTATGCAACTCTAAATTCTAGCCCATCACTCTTGAAAGCATCTTGTGTTTCAAGGTTGATAAAGTGGGCTGTGTAGCGTGCTTGTGCCCTATGGCAAACCAGTTACTTTCATTCACAGTTTTTGCTTTAAATTTAACGCTGCCATTCCAAAAATATAGATACCAAGAAATAAATCTGGAGAGATGCGTGCTTAAATTATTTACAGTCCAGTTCTCTAGGTGTTCACCCAACTATCCTTTCATCAAGGATTTCTTTTTCAACCTAGGGTTGCTAAGCAAGCCCCTAGCTGCACACTGTCCCCAGCCCTCTTATCTTTTACTTTTTATTTTGTTTCATATTCTTACTAAGTTGCCCAAGCTGGCCCCAAACACACTCAGCACCCTCCGCTGCCCCTCCAGCTGTGTTCCTCCTGGATTTCTTCCCAAGTAGCTGGATCACAGGCCTCTGTCACTATGGCCAGCTCAAGGAACTAAGTTTAAAGAAACCACAATTTAGAACTGTCTTAAGGGTAGAAACAAACTCGGAAATCACCGTGACACCCTCGACTGCATCTTTAGAAGCACCAGAGAAGAACCGGTGTGTGAGTTGTGAGAAGTCACCAGTGACAAGAACACTGGGACAGGCAACTTGACAGGAATTGTCAGTCCTGAGCACATGGCAGTTTTTCAGAGGGAGCTCAAAATGAGGAAAAGCCTTCCTGACCACTGTACTGATGTGACAAAGGCGTCTTTACTACTCTAGTGAGTTAGGGGTCTGATGTTATAACTCTCAGGAGGAAAAAAATGGTTAAAAACAACCTCATGTGTCAATCCTGTTTCCTTCAATGGTGTGTTTTTGCAGCCTACGTGTGACACATACCTTTGAAAATGTAGCAATTTAATTCTGATAGCTTAAGTGTTTGGTGAAATATCGCACTCAGCTGTGCATGATATATGTGCTGAAACAGCTTTCTGTCATAGACCGTTCTAGATCATTAGAGTAATATTAACTTTTGATCTTAGAATCACAACTGTGGTGGGATATATTTTCTGAAAGCACATTTTCAGAAAAAACCAGTGGTACTTTTGTATGCATTTATTCCACAACTTTACAAGGTTCAGATTACCTTACAAGTGAAGATACAGGAGCCTAGGACAAGCGAATGATCTTCCCATGGTGCGAGCTGTTGGATACTGCAAAGTCCAGCACACATTTTCAGAGAAATGGCTGTTCTTTTTTATACTCCTCTTAAGGAAAAGCCTGGTTGGCTACTTAAAAAAATAACTTTTGATGGATTCTGAATGAATTTCACACCATGCACCCAATCCCACTCGTCTCCTCGACACTCCGTGTCTGCCCTCTGTTCTTGCAACCTTTCCCCCAATAGAAAATAAAATAAGATATAAAAAAATATCTTGTAATGAAAGCTGTAGTGTGTCACACTACATACCCTTTGTCAACACATCGTTACTTGCAAATGCTCATAGCAACGAGTCATTGGTCTGTTTCAAGGCCTCTGGCTTCCACTACTGGAGCAATACAGGATCTTCACAGGGACTCCTATCAGATATCCTGATGTTGCCTTGTGTCATGGAGATCCTGCACCTTTGGGTCTGCAGGACTGGCCCTTCATGTGCTCCAGCAGATCACAGATGGGGTGGGCCAACTCAAAGCCCTGGATCTGGTCTGGGAGGTAGCCGGATTGGTCAGCTGGCCAGCAGCTTTTCTGCACTGCCTCAGTGAGCTCACAGGAGGTGAAGGATGCTCTACTGCCCTGGGGCCTGCTCACTGCCTGCCACAGGCTGTGAGGGGTGAGGGGCGGGGCCAGCTGTCCCACATTCCTGCCCTAGAGTGCCTCACCCACACCCCTGCTACTAGGGTCAGCTGTACTATGCTGCCCAGGCAAGGTGCAGGGCCTGTTCTCCCAAGGGAGAGCCAATGCAGGGCAGGGCCTTGCTTGCTTATTTTTTAAAATGTTTTTCTACAGTCATCAACAAAAAGGACTCAAGAGGAAGCTTAGCAAGCAAATCTGATAGGCCAGTATCGATTGTGATGGGATGTTTGTCTCAATATCAGCCAGAAAGAATTCTATACAACACAGATAGAACATCTATAAATGAATAACTTCATCCATTTCTTTTAAATTCCATTAATTTAATCATATTGACATCTCAAAATATGAATCTATTTTTAATAACACAGCAGCCACAGTGAATGTTCTTAAAACATGGAAAGTAAAGAAACCAACCATGATCTCATCAGTTTACGAGGCAACAACCTGCAAGTTCACATGAGTTTTACTTTTATATATAACATATATAATTTACACACATTAGTTTATGTGTATAAACATTTTCCTGTATGTGTACCAGATGCATGCATGGTGTCCTAGAAGGACAGAAGGAGTCAGAGCCCTAGAACTAGACTTATAGATGGTTATGAGCTACTGTGTGGGTGCTAGGAACTGAATTCTAATGCTCTGCAAGAGCAGCAAGTGATCTCAAGCACTAAGCCATCTCTCTCTCTCTCTCTCTCTCTCTCTCTCTCTCTGTGTGTGTGTGTGTGTGTGTGTGTGTGTGTGTGTGTGTGTGTGTGTGTGTCTAGAATAGAAAAAGAATAAGAAACACCGATATCATCTTATTATAGCCCTTAATTTGTTGGATGCTGAAGGCTACAGGGATAGTGGTGGTTGGTGAAGGAAGTGAGGTTGCAGAACAGACAGTCAGCACAGTGCTGTAGGAAGAAATAAGCTGAACTTCACCTGCATATATTTTCTACAGTCAGCAAGCCTTCTGGAAAGGACAGATGAGAAATGAGTCACAGTGAGACAATTTGGGAAATTCTCCAATATTATCTTCAATTAGTTATCCACTGATCTCCACCCTGAAATAAATAAAAAAGCTTTAATGTTAAAGGAAAACTTCCTCTGATGTTTTCTCTACAAAGAATGAAGACGAAGGGAGAGAGAGTGTACAGAAAGAAGGAAGTAGGGGAAGGATACAGGAAAGGGAAAAGGAAATGGAAAAATAAAGAACACCATGGGTAGACGAGAGCTTTTCAAGAGTTGGTATATGTTCATAAAATAGCAATGAAAGTCTGGATGAACAAGAGAATCGAGTGAAGGAGATGAAGACATTTAACTTGGAACAAGTGGCCATAAGGACTGGGGTCTTCAAGTGTCTGAATGGATGGCCATAACGCTTTCATCTCCTAGTAAAACCAGGCATATATCAAATTATTGAATACCAAGCATATATTGTTTTGAGTGAACACTATCTAAAATTCTTGGCTTATAGGAAAAGTTAGTCTCCCACAGTGTGGCTTCAGTGGAAGAGTAGAGACTGTGAGACTTAAAGCTCCAACCCATACCACGGAAAGCTTTCTATAGGAGATAGTTTGTAAGAGTGGAAAGACCTTGGGAAAGACCTCACTAGGGCTGTCCTCCCCCCATCCTGATAAACTGCATATTCTTGAGAAGGCTACTTAAACTCACCAAATTGCTGTTTCTTTACCCATAAAATAAAGGTAATAATGACAATACTATAATACAATATAAATAATAATAAATTGCCCTAGAATTATTTCCAGTGTTATATTGAAAAGACGCCATGACTACAGCATGTCTTACAAAGTAAAGCATTTAATTGGGGGTAGCTCACAGCTTCAGAGGTTTAGTCCATTCTCAGCCTGGAAGAAGTATGGTGGGATGCAGACAGACTTGTTGCTGGAGAGGTAGCTGAGAGCTCTACATCTGGATTTGTAGGCAGCAGGAAGAGAGAGCCACTGGGCCTGGCTTGGGCTCCTGACACCTCACAGTGCACTCCCAGTGACACACCTCCTCCAACAAGGACAAAAGTCATAATCCTTTCAAATACTGTCACTCCCTGGTACCGAGCATCCAAGTCTGTAAGCCCATGGGGACCATTCTCATCCAGACACCACAGATGATAGCACAGTGTTCACAGACATGTTCCTGTTGTGGAATATGTTATTGTAATATAAAGCTGACGGGGCTGAAGGCATAACTCAGTGAGAGAATGCGTACCTAGCATTCTAATCCTTAGGAGAGCAAAAATAGATAAGTAGATACACTAAGTAAGTAAATAGACAAATGCAAGGGCAGAAAGATGGCTCAGCAGCTAAAGGTACTTACACTAAGCCCAGGATGGACTCCATCTCCAGTATCCCACATAGTAGAAAAAGAGAACCAACTCCTTCAAGTTGTCCTCTGCCCAACACACATGCTCCATGGCATGCAGAAATTTACACTCACACCCACAACATACCAACTGAATACTACACACACATACATACATACATACATTCATACATACATACATACATACACACATACATGCATGCATACAAACATACATACATGCATGCATACAAACATACATACATAATAAGAAGAAAATGCATTTGTGTATTTATTAAAAATGGAGAAAAACATGTGAAAGGTGATTTTCATCAAACCTAGAAGACAGTAACAGTTCTTTATCATTAGCAAGTATTATGAGTTCTATTTGAATGTATGTACTGCACTTTTGTGCCTATGGGTGGGAGACTGTGGGTATAGTATTGTGATGTATGTGCATGTGTGCACAAGCCAAGGGACAACATCAGGTGTCCTACTTTGTCACTCTCCACTTTATTCCTTTAAGACAGGGTCTCTCGCTGAACCTTGAGCTAGACTGGTGGCCAGAAATCCCCAATGTCTTGGTCACTGACCCAGTTCTCCATCCCCCTGCACTCTAGTGTTGAATGATTGGCCTGGGGCTGTAGAGATGGCTCAGCCGTTAAAGTCTAGGCTCACATGACTAGCTGGCAAGTAGCTTTGTTAACATCAACATCACTACCAATGTACAAGTAATGCCTTGCCCTGTGATATCAGCTATGACCTCACTGAGAATAGGAATTTTAAGTTCCATTATAATCTTATGGGAGCCTTCACCAAAATGTTGTTATGCAGTATATAGCTGTAGTGAATGACAGGTACTAGCGTTTCCTTGAGGGCTTGTTAAGCAGTGGCTGAACTTGTTCAGCTTCTCCAACCGTCATCAGCCTCGCCTGGCTCTGGTCTACCTAAGTAGACGGGCTGAGAGGAAGTCATCTACATCCTTTTGGGTACTGCAAAGTGATAAGATGTTTTCCTGTTCCCTTATGGCCTGGTCACACGACGCGTTTGACAAGTGAAGAAGAGAATTACAAAGCAAAGGCAAAGCAGAGAGAAAGGGCAGAGCCCTGCATTTTCTGTACCTAACATAGCACTGGTGACACAAAGATGTGATTTTACCATGATCAAAGAGGCACAATGGAAGGCAGCCAGCTTTGAGCCTGTCTCACCTGTATGCCACCCAAGAGAACTTACTGCCAGGAAAATAGATCCTTGCAGCAAAAAAGCAGCCAATGAGCAAGAGTTGAAGCAGATGGTGACAACTGTGAAATAGGAAGTCCCCAGTGGGACTTTAAGAAAGTTCATATAGGCTAAATGAGGAAGCTTTGGATAATTGATACAGAGAAGACACAACAGTAAGACAGTGATGGCCAGCAAGGTCACATTCCCTCAGGAAGGTAAGAAAAGACTCGGCTCCCCTCCACCCTATCTCTTGCCTCTCACCCATCCCCTTCTTCTTCTACTTCTTCCCAGTCTGCATACAGAATTGGGGTACAGGTGACAGAGGAGTGTGTTCCAGGAAGAAGTCCAGACTCTGGGGCTGGAGAACATGGTCATTTGCTCTGGAGTGAGAATGATAGTTTGATGTGAACTAGATAGGGCTGGGCTTTCTATCCTCTGAGAGTAGCCAGAACCCCAGATGCCTATCAAAGCTGCTGTCAGAGATACAGGGATTAGGTTGTACACATGGCAGAGCTGAAGGCAGGTCTTTGTAGAAAAATGAGTTCATTTTTTTTTGTTTGGACTTCATGTGGGAAGAGTTGTTTCGTAAGCCACAACTTCATGAACAGCGAAGTGACAACTGGCAGGTCTGACCATGGCCCCCCTGGGGAACTACTGGGGATGAATCACTTCAAGCCTATGTGGGCCGGGCTTCCCTTGACCTGGACATCCGCAGGGTCAGTCCAGAGGCAGGAAATTAGGACTGGGGACTTGGAGTCATCTTGACTGGATTCCGCCAGGAAAGGAGACTTCTGGGGTCTTGGGGTACTTCTTTCTGGACGGGAGTGTGCCCAGGGCCACCACGGACAGATTTTCTGTTTTCCTCTTTCCTTTCACACTTCCTCATCTTTTTTTTTTTTTTTTTTTTAGATTTGATCAACATCTCAAGTATTCCTAAGCTATCGGGGTCTTGAAGGAAATGAAGAGTGTTTATGGGCTGTGGACACCATCTGAGCAGAGCCTTGCCTGGTAGCAATGGTCTCCTGACAGCTGATTACATCACCAGGGACCAGCCCTTGAGAGCACTTACTAGGGTACCCTGAGAGAGTCCCAAGATTCTTAAGCATAGCCAAGGGCACTGGGATGCAGGGATGACTGAGTGTGGGGTGCTAACTTATGTCAATAGAATCAGTGTGTATCAAGCCATTTTTGCTTTAATCAAAGCTTAATTAGCCGTCCAATATTGGAACATGCTCCTTGTCATGGGTTGTTAAAGATAAATATTTTCCTTTAGGGATTATTTCAAGAATTTTCTTTCATTGTTGTTGTTTTTGTTATTAAAGTATAATTTTTGGGATTATAATACAATTGCATCATTTCTCCCTTTCCTTTCCTGCATCAAAACCGTGCCATATACCCCCTCCTTGCTGCCTTTCATAATTTCCTGGTCTCTTTTTCATTAATTGTTCCATGCATATGTGTATATACATGAGTATATATATTCATAAATATAACTTGATTTGTCTGCATAGTGTTATTTGTATTATGTTTTTAGACTGATCAATTTGGTGTTGCATAACCAATTGGCATCCTTTTCACCATGGAATACTATCTCTACCTCTCTCAGCATTCCTTAGTTGCCTATAGATCTTTGCATAGGCTGGAGCCTCTTATGCTTTCCTCCATCAGCTTTGGCATGCCCATGGGTGTCATCCCTGTTCAGCTCCTATTAAGCAGCCATGTCGATGAGATTTTATGGCTATAGCTTCTGACCTTAGTAGGAGATGCCATCTCACAGAAAACTCCCTGATCCCCTGGCTCTTAGAATCTCTCCACCGTCCCCTCCCCAGTGTTCCCTGAGCTTTGGGATCAGGAGTTGTTATGTAGATGTATCTATTGGGATAGAGACTGACAACCCCACATTTGTTGTTGTTGTAGTAGTCTTTATGGTCTCCATAAGTTGCCAAGTGAAGTTTGCTTGGTAAGTGAGGACTACACCTATCTGTGAGTATAAAGGCTAATATTTAAAATGTTGGTAGAGATTAGACGAGTTTAGTAAAGTGGTGGTTGTAGTTCTCTTCCAAGATCCATGACGTCACTATCCCTGGAGAGTTGGCTGGATTTCTAGCACTAGGAATGGTTTTCCCCCTTGTTGTGTGGGTTTTCCGTCCAACTAGACAGTTGTTGGTTACCATCAAGGTACTTGTGCCTTTAACCCTAGCATTATTGTGCCATGCTAGTCATTGATACGGTTCATAAGGATCATAGCTGAGCAGGACTGTTGACTGCTCCGCTCCTTTGGAAGCTTGTATGGCGCCTTCTGGTACCATAAAAGCCAGTCTCCGGAGCAGGGGAGGGGCATCCAGGTCAGTTCCTGCTCAAGGCTCTGTCAGAAATGCATAGTATCTTCAACAATAAGAACTTACCTTCCATCTCAGGGGAACAGCCAGTGGCAACGGCGACAGCCTGTCTGAAGAGTCTCTTGGACAACCCAACCAACAGCCCAAAAGAGGGTTTTGTACCCATGGAACTAATCAGGGTTCCTTATAAGACAAATTTATTATATATCAAACATTGTGCTAAGATCTTTACATAAAACCCCATGAAAAAAATTTACCATACCTGAGGAAGCCCCGCTTACAAACTTAAGCTGCCCGAGATCTTGCTTTTAGAGACTTGGGAAGCGAATACAACCGGCCCCTGACCCCTGCTGGTCAGACTTCCCATGTCTATGATGGTGCCTCAGTGACAGTGGCTGTATCACCGCTCTACCTTCACTTTAGTACAGGAGTCAGCATATCACATGGCACACTCAGCGCTCCACTATGAAATAGGCTTTCATAGACAAATTCCCCCATCTGCAGGCTGATGCGAAGTGTTCTGAGCATGTGTAAGATTGAGCACACTAAGCTGCACTGTTCAGTAGGTTAGGACTTTTAGATGTGTGTTTGACTTACAGTGTCACCAGCTTGTGGTACACCCCACTGTAATGGAATATAACCTCCCTCCAGAAGTCTGGTGGGACAGGATGACAAAGACAATGACCCACTGGATGCCGGTGTGTATGGCACATGAAGGGTGCATGACTTGGTTTCACAATGAAAGTAGAATAGAGGGAATAGTCATGGACCGTTTTCTAGAGGATGCTCATAAAGACTAAGTTACAAATGATGTGCAGGAGTAAAGGAAGAATGGGGAATATTCAAGGGTGAACGCCAGGAGGCTGACACTCAAGACAAAAGAGCCCTACATGAGTCTCACAGAGGAACCCCAGGAAAGTACTTGAAGTAGTTGAGTCACAGTGTGGTCAACTCACTTAGTTATGAGACTTCATAGGCTTTGGGGGTGGGGGGACACTCTAAGCCTATGAACATAAGGTGCAAGATCCAAGGCAGGGCATGCTGGTGGGGCTGAAGACATCAGGGATAGAGCCAGGGACAGAAACAGCAGCTGTGGGGCAGTAGGAGTGTTTGCAGGATGGTTTATTGAGAGCAGTTCTTAGAGCCCATGATCTGGAGCACAGCATCAAGACAGTGAGCAGCTGGCTTGTCAGCCAGGAGACCTGGTGTTAGAATAGGTGGTGAGGTCCATTGGCATCAGTAGAAAATCGCAGGACTTAAAGGCAAAGAGCCCTTCCTGCTCTAAGGATCTGTAGTCTCATCCATCAACAGGCTTCCCTGGTGAAATGAACACTTTGTAAAGTGCTCTAACATCATTACACAGAAGCCCATTGTCTCACTAAACATGGCTATTTTACTTGGCTCTTTACAAGCACATTTCCAGGGTGTTACAATGAAAGCCTGCAATTTTTTTTCTAATGGTACAAATTCAGAATCTCATATTTGTTATGTTGGAACAGAATGTTTATTTGTCACTCTACCACCCATAACCTGGTGCAATGAAAACACATGAGACCGGTTCATTGCTTTGCCTGCAAAAGTTTGCTCCAGTTATTCAAGCACAGCTATGCATGACCATAAGAAAGGAGGTCCACCGAGGTTTAAGGACAGATGACCTGCCAGAGAATTCCCAGGCATGGCCAACGTCTCAACAAGATTCCACCAGTTGGTTTTTTGAGACTTTTTGTTTGTTTGTTTGTTTGTTTTTGTTTTTGTTTTTGTTTTCTTTTGACACCTTCCTGGTATGAAAGGCACAGATGACACCAATAAAAAACGATTACCAGAATAAAGTGACACTAAAGAGACCACGTATGAAAGTGTTAGAATGTTTCCCTGAACAACTGCCCGGGTGGAAATCAAGCCCTCTAACCCTGTGACCTGATATCTCCCACTATTCTCTTGTTCAAAGGAAACAAAGATACCATCAATAGCGATACTACTTTCAAACTCAAATTTTAAACCATATAGTGTTGTTTTCTTCCCAATAAGACAATACAAAATTGAACTGAAAGACTGGTCTGGATCACCAGCAAAGGCACATGTCAGGAAATGCAGCTTATCACTGGCAACTGAACTGTAGCCATCTTTAGTTACTGATACTTATTTCAGGGCAACCTCGTGACCTCTGGGAAAGAGATTGTTTGGGGTTCTATAGAGTCTCCATGTGTTTTTCATATCTTTGGGTAAAACTGGAAAAACACTGGCCAAAGAGACTGGGTCCAACCCATTTTCAGTTCTAGATATAAAGGTGTTTCTTGCATTCAATGTCTCACAGCTACATTGCTTCCCTCCACATGCTTGGGCAGGTCAATTAATCTCAGCTCCATCGTATAAGGAATGGAAATGCTCACAGACTTTAAAAAGAAAAAAGTATGCTTTGTTTCAACTTGTGAATTCTTATGGTTGGACTACATGGGTCTGAAAAGCATAGAGGGACTGTGGGAGGGCTGGGGCCTGATGCCGACCACTCTCTGCCTCTCACTTGCTGACAAGTTTCCACTTTTCCATAATCTCTTAATGCAAATGTGAATTGTGTACTTCTGAGTTTCTGGGGGCTCTTAACATAGAGATGGCAGAGGAGCTGGCTTCGCTGGACACTAACTTCCTGATAAAAGGCTTTTGCTTTAAAAGCCAGATCTCCAAACTGTGCCTCGCATCACTGACCATCAGAGGAGTGCGTTTCTGACCGGTGGACGGGCCTTGTTAGAATGAACAGGAAAGGATTAACCTTTTCATCAGTGCCTGAGCACTCAGGAGGAAGATGTCTGCTAGGGCTTGGCATTTCTCAAGTACAGTTCCTGAGTGGTAGTGAGGTTGTCCACCAAAGGCCTGTAAGCATGGCCTGATATTCCCAAAGGCCCTCTGTGCTTAGGCAACACTTCTTGGAAACTTGGAATGAAAGCTTTCGTTATTTGTTCTTTCAGGAAGTGATTAATGATATTTCCAAAATCAACAGAATCTCTCAACAGCAGAATATTTAAATTCCCAAAGCGGTAGTTGCGGACTTCCGCGGTCTTGTTGCTTAGCATATGTGTTAGTGGCTTCTTTGCTGGTGATTCTGGGAGTCTGGCCCCACAGAAAACAATGTGGAGGCTTTAAAACATTCAAGTATTTTCATTAAAAGATGTTTTCCAGTCTCCTTGAAGCATACCCAAGGCCTTGATTCTATCTTCTGGGAGAGGGACATGATGATGCAGAGATGAGTGAGAGTAAAAAAGAGAACAGACTTCCAAGAGCTCAGCCTGCACCTACTGCCCGGTGCAGCAGGAAGCTGGCTCCCACCTGCGGGAAAACGGCCATTTCTCAACAACTGCAACACTTCTTCCCGAGCTTACATGACATCAAAAGGCATGAGATTTTTTTAAGTTATTTTTATTTTATGTGTGTAGGTGTGTGGCCTGTGTGTAAATCTGTACACCATGTATATACAGTACCCATGGAGACCAGAAGAGGGCGTTGGATCCCCTGGAACTAGAAATACAGACAATTGTAAGCTGCCATGTGGTTACAGGCATTCAAATCAAATCGCTTAACTATTTAGGAACTATCCCCTGCCTTTCTCATCCAAAAGCGAGGAGGCTGCCTCTGGCGAAGCAAATTCACTTGCATGGAATGAAATGACCCAAGGAAGAGTCTCCCCAGGTGGCTGGAGAGAGAGGTCAGGATTCATGCAGATGTCTATGCTTAGCAAAGCTCTTCATATGATCTCCTCAAAGAGCCATGCCTGTTCTCACCGCTCCTAGATGCCAAGATGCTTCAAATATACTATGCCCTCTACGCTCCGAGTGCCTCTTGTTTGTACTGAGAGCTCGTGGTATTAATTTCTTCTATCGAAATTTCAGAGTCTCCAAAGGAATTGTCTTCCTTTAGAAAAAAAAATGAATGGAGCAATTTGTGCAGCTAATGACATTTGTCAATGTACCCTCTGTGGGAAGCTGGGGCATGCTGACCACACAGCTGAACTACTTACTCAACCAGCTTCTGGAAGGCTGCTCACTCCTGTCATCCCCGGGAGTGCTTCTAACACTTTACGGGAGCCGTTAACCGCTGGCCAGTGTTAAGGATAAAAAGGCCGAACTCCTGACCTTCAGTTAGACCTCATTGACAGCCACCAGCACCCTCTGGGATTGCCTGTCTTTGTTGTAATTGGTTCCGTGACATCATTTTCTTTCTGCCCAGTCCTGTTCCTTCCTTCCATATAAGGGGAAGTTCAGAGGAACATGTTCCTGAGAAGACAGCACAACAGCCCTCGATTGCTATCCCATGAACTGTTTGCTCACAAGTGCAGCTCTTGGTTGATGTCTGAAACTTGGCTTTCAGTGGGGTTTGTACCCTTCCCAGAACTGATCAATGCAATTCGCTGGGCCTAATCGGTTTGAAAAACAATGTGGTTTATGTCAAACACCCACTTTCTCTTAGGGAGACTGAAACTGCACACACTAGGCCAAAGATTCCTATATGAGCCACCTCCAGTGAAAACCCTGCCCACTGCAATCTTAATGATTTTCCCTGGAAGATGGCATTTCCTGCGTGTTGTCACATGTCTCAAGTGACCCGTGAATAGGAGGGTCTATGCCTGATTTCCTCTGACTTTGTCACAGACCTCTTCCTCTGGTTACTTTGCTTGGTAGTCCTCTATTGTAATGAATAGCCTGAGAGCTCCTCGGTGCCAAGGCCTCGTGAACCGTCAAGCTCAGTGGGCCCCTGGCATGCCAATCTCCACCATCTCAGAATGCCTGACCTACGTCATGCCCTTCTCACCTCTCATGCCAAGCCTGGCTTCTCTACATCATCATGAATAGTATTTCTGCTCTCCCTCCAGCACGCTAACCCCGGACTGTCAGGCTCAAAGGCCTGCCCACCTGACTCAGTCCTTCCGAGTCGGTGTCTGCAATGGTCCCAAATGTGACCTCTGAGTTCTCACCATCAGATCTGTGACATAAGCCGTCATACTTTCCATCTGTGTGACACAATCAGTCCCCTAATTGCTCTCTTCTCAGCCACACTGACAATACTGCCAAGTTAATCTTCCTAACGTAAACTTTGGAAAAAGTGAGTTTCCAGTTGAAAAACCAAAACAACTTCAACGTTTTTCTCACGCTCTTAGAAGGATATTAAACAGCTCTAGCAGGGCATCTGAGGCTTCAGCCACTCTGCCTGTCTCAGTCTCGCCTGCCCAAGCACCGTTCCCTGAGCCTGTGGATTCTCATACTGCTCGCCAAAGAAGCCCTGCATTTCTCCTTTGTGTGCTGTTCAAAAGATCTTTCTGTGTTAAAATTCTATCTCTGCTCTCAATGCCAGTCTTCTTCAAGCAGGCCTTATCTATAAATCCTTCCCAAGCTGCCTCCTCAAGGTGGAATTAAAGTTTTATATTCTGTTCTTCCACAGTAAAAATAGACTCTGTGACTCCTATGCCCTGTATGTGCGTCTTTCTCCCTGCTCTTTCAAGAGATTGGAGACTTGGCTAACCAGGAGATTCTTGGCAAGAGTTTGGATCCTGTGAGACAGAGAACTGCCATCCATAGGTCATAAGCTGTATATCACAGGCAGAGGACTCCAAATGTCCTGGGTCTTGTCCCCCCAAACAAATGGGCCTGTGCTAGTTTTACTGACATGCTGTGCACATTCATCATAGGCTACATCTGTGAATAGTACATTTAAAGGCCCAGGTAAGACCAGATATGGAAACCTGTAGCAGCTTTATCCCTCACCCCTGTGAGCTGGTCTACACTGACGTGTGTGCATCCTTGCTGGAAATATCTCTCCCCACACCCAGCACTCTGGGCGTTTGGCTTCAAGTCAGAAAACGTGCCTTTGTGTGCTTGAAGCAAATGTTGGAAATATCAATTTCTGTGTTTGTGCCCAGAGTGCAAAGGCCGTCTTTCTCAGAGGAAAGGTGAATTCCACAGCACAGCCAATTCTCCAGCTCAGATGCACCTCCACAGCCAGATATTGTGAAAAGGGAACCTGAGGTTGTTCTCTGTGTTGTGCTTGTACAAGAAGCATTCTCTCCCAAGGAACCATCTCTCCAGCCCCTTGAGTTTTACTTCTATAAGAGAAGCAGCTTAGCTAGGCAGATTCCCAAGACTTGGGAGGGTGGTTTTTGTGTTTAAAGTGCGTCCTTTGAAATGCCCCACCACTGGGCAAGCATTCTCAAGTCTGCCTAGGAGCAAGTTGAAGTGTAATTCTCCCTTAGCAAAGACACACCCATCTCCCTAGTGCAGAGCCCTGGGTAGCAGTGGCCATCACAAATGCTCTGCCACTGTCTCACCAGGTGACTGAGCAAACCGATCAGAGAAACATGTGACACAGATCTGCAAAGGAGACACTATGAAGATCACCACAGAATACCTTAGGGGAATGCGATCAAAAGTATATTAGCATGAAGATTAAACCCAGGGCTCCAGAAGCAGCATATGGCAAATGAATATTATAAAATTTTGGATAAGAGTTTCTATCTGAATTATTGAGGAAAGAGATCCATGATAAAATTGCTGTTGTGTAGTGATCATTAGGTTAGAATCTGGAACACTTTCCCCAGGTAACTGTGATGTGCGTTCATTAACTGTAACTAAAACCTGTGTGTTTACAAATGCTCTGTCTACTTCTACAACACAGTGTATCAAACAAGCATTAGTGGAAACCACTACACTGAAAGCCACTAAAAAGTACAGCTTTCACAATGACTGTGGAAGCAAGCTGAGCACCACTAGTCACCATTTCACAGCCTGCGTGCACACATGGGGCACTGGGCCACAGCTCACACTCTGGCTCTGACTATGAGGAAAGGACAACCTGCGATTGAAAAATAAATGCACCTGTTGTTCTGAGGGAAATTTCATTTCAGTGATGATGTAAACAAATGGGACAGAAAGGATGTGTAGTGCCTTTGCCTTCCCTGGAGATGCTGGCAAAGTCTATGCCTACCCAGGCTCTCTAGACACAAGCCTTTGCCTCGGCTACTGCTGCATTTTCAAACGGCTCTAGGGAAGGTGAAAGTAGAGATGTGGAGAAAAAAGCCTGTCGTACTCTGTAGTCATCATCCTTGGGCATCGTGAAGTACATGTCCTGAGAGCACAATGTCAAACATCTGGGGCGGTGACCTTGTACTGCAAGGCAGTGCTCAGAAACAAATGCCCAGGATGGCTTCAGAGTGGTCAGTAGAGATGTGGTTGGGTTTCCCACAGTGAATTTAAATAGGACATTAAAATCACAGGTTATTGCATCCAGTCATTGACATTTCTAGAAACGTGGACATTTTGGAAGGCAAATAATTAATACAGAATAGGAAGGAGGTGTTTTTACAATTTTCCAGAGTAGAGTGTGTGGTATGTCTTCATATCGTCTGTCCTGTTGATCTCAGACTAGGTCCAGGAGGAAGAAAGCACCTTACTAGCTCAATCGTGCTAAGTCAAGAGACGAGACAGTTTTCCCTCTAGTTCTAGAGATCTCATGATTGTAATTCAGGTTAAGCAGCTGAGTAAATGCATTAAACATGATGTTTGGGAATACTAATTCTCTAAAAGGATGAAAAGTTACGAACAGCGTCAACAACAGGCACTAAAGTCACACTGAAAAGTGCACATTATAACTAAAAGGTGAAGCTGCAGTCAGCAAAGATCAGTAATATAGAAATTGTACTTTTTTTTCTGACATTAAGGTAAATTTTGAAGATGGAGTCCTTGTGGTGTTTAGTCTCATCAACTGGATTCCATCTGGCGTCAACCAACAGACATATCCCTCGGCATCTCTCCTAAGGGGAGGGGCCCTTGCTCAGAGAGGGCAGCCCAGATCCAAAGATGTCTGAGGGAAAAGCAGAAAGGTCATTGGGTTTTTTTTTTTTGTCCGCTCGCGGTTATCCGCTGTTGGCAAGTGCATCGGTCTGCTGCTGCCTCTGCTGTCATTTTCATTGCTATTAGAACCTGGCCATTTTGTTTTTCCAGTGTTGATCACAGGCTTTCTGGGAATGCTCCTGGCCTTCAGTACCATAATGGGACTGCTGAGGCATCTGGCCTCATGGACTAAGGAGCTGGTAGGCTTTTAGCCTTTGTGTCCACAGACATGTGTTATCCAGCTACCGGGCAGATAGTGTACACGTCCATCCGGTAAGCCCCCTTGCAATACACATTCATTCTAGTCAGTCTGAGTCTCTAAAGAGCACTGACTAATATAATCCTGGTCTACTTAATCAGGAGTTGTCAGTGGCCTCAAAGGGTCCCCTCAGCGGAACTATGTAAGCTCTGTGCCGCTGCGATGCTCTTTTTTCTCTCACCCACTGCCCCTGCTCCGTGCCCTCTCTCCACATTTCACCAAGCTTCTCGGAAAATGGAGGACAGCTGGAAAGAGGCACCTGCTCACAGGCTCCCATGGGTCATGGCTGCCTGAACCAAACTTACACACCCCCTTTCCTAGGAAGAGCTAGGGTCTTTGAGATAGAAAAAAAAAACTCCTCTTTAACTAGTCAGTATAGTATCCAGAATTAGTGAGTAAAAAACAGAAAAGACAGGGGGCTGGAGAGATGGCTCAGTGGTTAAGAGTACCACCTGCTCTTCCAAAGGTCCTGAGTTCAATTCCCAGCAACCGCATGGTGGCTCACAGCCATCTATAATGAGATCTGGTGCCCTCTTCTGGCCTGCAGGGGTACATACAGGCAGACTACAGTATAAATAATAAAAAAATGAATCTTTAAAAAAAATAGAAAAGACAGTGGGCATTTCAAACAGTAAGGACTCGATGCAGGGGACCGTTTACTAACAGAGAAAGAGGAAGGAGTAAGAGACAAAAATCGCAAAGCTGATGCTTATAAACTACCTCCCACCAGTCTGTTTTGGTCACTGGGAAGCTCTGTGTGCTTCCAGTTTGGAGACCGGAATTGTCAACATTGTCCCTTCTGCATTTGTCTCTAATCAAGTAGTAGGCCCCACTGCTGCCTGGGCTGCTGGAGTCTGCATGACACTACGTGCTGCTATGGCCACCGTTGAACTTGGAAGTAGAAAGTTCTAGTCTCTTTCTGCTACTTCCAATGCTCATAACTGGCAGACACTAAGAGGAAGCTGTTGTCAAGCCTAACAGACGTGATCTGTCGACTTCTAGCCCTGAGCAGATCATGAGCTTATGTGTTAAACTGAGAAACAACAGATTGATCAGCTGGTGAGGCGGCTTGCCCTAGAAAAGCTCCCCAAACTGCTTTCTAGGCCATAGCTTGGATTGAAGGTGGGATGACTGGAGGCGGGCTAGGGACGCATACATGAGAGCTAGTAGAAACATGCAGACATTTCCTGTGCTGGTGGGAAGGTTTATTGTGGGAAAGACTAAGCTTTGTCACAGGTGGAAGCAGTCTTGGCCGGCTTTACCCTTGGGCACCACATGAATACCTTGTGACAGATTGAGTGGAGCCATCCTGGGCCTGGAATTCAAGAAGCAGACCTGGGGACCCCATTTGGACTATTGTTTTGCTAATTGACCCTCAACAGAGAAGGAGACTGCCCTTCCCACGGGACTCAGGCAGGTGGGGAGGAGAGAACAACAGGTTCAGCCCGGGCTTGAGCGCGTGTGGAGCAGCGAGCAGGCTGGACCAGCACGCAGGCCAGAGACACCTAAGAACCTGTCCCGTGGAACGGACACCGGAAGGTTCACTCTTTTTTCCCTTTAACGTTTTTTCATACTTGTGTAAGCTAGTTGGGTTGTATAATAAAGTTTAATTGTTAAGAAACAGAGCCTACAGTTTATTGTACACAAACGTTCCTGTCATGCAGATTTTGCCACTTGTGCTGGTGCATGCCTGTAGTCTCAGCTTTGTAGCTTGTTCCTCTTTTTTATTTCAGGACTAAGATTTTGTGTGAGCAGCAACATTCCCTAGCTTTAAAAAAAAAGAGAAGCAATCTTCCTGCTCCCCACAAAGACTGTGATTTGGGATGGAGTGTCGTCTTGGGGTAGAAGCAAGGTCAACAGGTTGGTGCCCTTCTCTGTTTGCCTTGCCACTTGCTCCTGGCTGAAGATGTATGCAGACATACTGGACAGGGCTGCAGCAGGTGTCTCAAGACTATGAGGTGGGCTCTCACTCCAAGGACGACTGCAAAGCTTACGCCTGGGTTCCAGTCAGTACCTTAAATCTTGAACCACCTTTTATTTATTAGAACAATAAACTCCAAATCATTTAAGACTGTTTGGTTTTTATTATTTGTAGCTAAGCATTCTTTTT
Organism: Acomys percivali; assembly: GCA_907169655.1. Taxonomy (NCBI): domain Eukaryota; kingdom Metazoa; phylum Chordata; class Mammalia; order Rodentia; family Muridae; genus Acomys; species Acomys percivali. The sequence goes on along the minus strand of CAJRSG010002426.1, from coordinate 2,618,869 downwards.
TCCCTTTATTTTTGACATTGTATTTTAATTACAACATTTCTTTCACTTTTCTTCCTCCAAGCCCTCTCACACTCTCCTTCAAATGCACTGCCTTTTCTTGTCATTTATTATTACATAAATATATGTATATATTCCTAAATATAACCTGATAAATCACTATAATGTTGCTTTTATGCATGTTTTCTGGGCTGGCTGTTTGGCAGTGGACAATCAATTGATGTGCTCTTCCCTAGGGTTGGGTAGGCACCCCTCGCTAATCCCAGCTTTGCTCGGGTGCCTGCAGTTCTTTGTGTAGGGTGGATGTCCAGTGCACTTTTCCCTGTCCAGCTTGGCCTGTTCATTAGTGTCATCTTTGTTCAGCTCGCATTGGGCAGTTACGTTGGTGACTCTGTGGGCATAGCTACTGATGTCCCTAGGAGACACAATCCTACAGCAAGCTCCCTTGATCCTCTGGCTTTTGCAGTCTTTCCATTCCTCTTCTGAAATTCTCCCTGAGCCTTAGGTGTGGGAGTATTTTGTAGATGTATCTGTTGGGACTTGGCTTCATACTCTGCATATCAATCGGTTCTGGGGTTTTGTCCAAATATTAGTTCTTGACAAACTAACTTAGATAATGATTTGATTGTATAACCACAAGGCAGCTGTTTTGGTGTGTTCAGTCATGTTCACACTGCTAACCACTAGTGTATGTGTGGGGGTGTGTGGGTGTGTGTGTGTGCTTATGTTCACGCACATGTGCACACTTGTGCTCAGGGTCAAATATAGGGCCCATCATTTGCTTATTTGCATTCTTCTCCAGCCCTTCCACTTAGGCCAGTGAATAAGCCTGTGTTGTGTGACTGCTCTTTGCCAGGTTTCCATGGGGACATAAGATGAAGTGGATCCAGATGCAGACAGTCCCACTCCATTTCAGAGGCCTATCAAAAAATTAATGGACTATCTGGAAATCACAGGACACATTAATGGAAAAGAAATGGATTTCTCTTTACAGGGCATATCAGACTGAACTCATACAGCAGAGAACTGACATGAAGAGGGGCAAACCCTGAGACAGAATCAAGCAGATCTAGGAAGGCTGAACATTATTATCCTAAGTTATTTTCCAATTGCATTTTCATGTTCTAAATGCTATTTGTGACATTTCTCATTAGCTAGGGATAGTTTCCAATATTAATGGATAAAAGCAAAACGTACTTAATTATCCTCTTTGAATTCTCTAAAATAAGATAGTGAAAAATCTGATTTTCCTCTTGGCTTGGAAGTGGCCATTGTCCTGTGGGAACCAGTTGGCGTGGTGTGCAGCTGCATAAAGCAGGTGATGTGTCCTGCAGTACCAGCTACACTCGGGTTTCCTTGTCCCTGGACTTTGTCCACACTGTAGCTGGGGACCAAACTGCTCTGACACACTGCTCAGTGGTGGGAGGCACAAGGACAGAAAGGGAGCCCTTGTAGCAAGTGAAGACCAGACGCCTCACAGTTCTGCCACCCTGTCCTCCTTAGACTGTGACCCCAATAAACACTTCCTTAAGGTGCTTCTCTCTGGTACCTTTGATTTGCAATCTGCCCTGCCTACAAAATATGCTAGGGCAACAGTGGTACAAAGCTTGTGGCAGTAGCCAACCAATAACTGACTTGACTTTAGGCCCACCCCATGAAATGGAATCCATACTTAACGCTGGTTGGTTGGCCAAGAACTTGAAACTAGATAAGCCAGGGACCTAACGGAAAGTGAAGTGCCACTGTTCTACTACTAAAACATAGAAATAACTTAATGCCTAGCCATATCCTGCCAGTCTCATATATAAGTGCCTTGCTCAGCCACCATCAGAGAAGCTTCTTGTCACAGCACATGGGAACAAATATAAACATCCAAATTCAAATTATGTGGAGAATGAGAGACCTTAAAACACTCAGCCCTAAATGGGACATTTCCACCAAGTCCATCCCCTCAGGAAACCCTGTGACAAAGGGAAAAAAAAGAAGAGTAAAAGAGCCAGAGGAGATGGAGAGCACCAGGAATCACGGCCTTCTAGAATCAGCAGGACTGGTGCATATAGGAACTTGGTGTGATTTTTTAATGTGCACATTCAAGCCATAAACTCTTAGAAATGCTTTAGCTGTAGCTCAAAGATGTGGTAAGTTCTGCTTCCACTTTCATTTGATCCTAAGGATCTTTAAATTTTTTTCACTGATTTCTTCAACAACCTACTGATCATTAAAGAATGCGATGCTCAGTTGCCATGGGTTTGTGTACTTTCTGTCATCTTTCCTTCACTGATTTCAGTTTTATCACACTATGCCCTGGTGGTATATATGAAGTTGGCTTTGATTCTTTTGTATTTGCTGACCTGATCAGTTTAGTCTGTTTCAGAGGGCATGCCATGGACTTCTGAAAAGTGGGCGTAGTCTATATCTGTTGGATAGAATATTCCCTCCATATCTGTGAAGACATTTGCTCTCCCTGTAGGTTTACTCTGAGGCTTATTTGTTTATTTTTACTTTTCATGAAATAGGAGGGTGTTGAAATCACCCACTATTCTTGTATTGGGTTCTGACTGGTGTTTTTGGTCTATGAAGATTTGGGGGCAGGCAGGCAGGAGACTCTGTGAGAGCAGTTTCATGAAGCTACCAATAGAACTCTGTGTCACTCAGTTCCAAGGTCTTGCCCCTTTCTACAGGCTAGAAGAAGACATTCTCCCCCTGGGGCCAACCTCAGCCTCCTGAAGAAGTGGGGCCTCAGTGAAGAACTCCTCAAGGAAGGATGGCTGCGAGTCTGTTCCTTCCCTGACCTTTCTTGTTCATCTCAGCATGTTCACATACTACAACAAAGGGACTCCCACCCCCTTTTTACATTCCTTTGTCCACAGACAAAACCTTGACACAGCCTTAAGGCCACCAGAGAGTGAGCTGATACAATCAGGGCAACAGCTTGTGCTGGGTCAAGTATGCTGAGGGGGTGACAGTGAGTGTGGAGACAGAGAAGGCTTCCTGAAGAAGAAGCCACACTGTCTGGGAATGACACCGAGCTCATGTGTTCCTGGAAGTTGGTCTTCAGCTTCCACATCCTTCTGCCGCACTCATGGGAGAAGTGTCTCACTGAACAGGAGAATAACAGGTAGTATGGGGTATCTAACAGGCAGATAGTTTGGAAAAGTTTTGGGGCTGGACAAGGAGAGAAACGGACCCTGCAACATGGGGAAAGGCCTTTAGCATGCTATCTCTGCACTGTCAGAGACCATGGCACAGGCAGCCCCATTAGTGACTGTTTGTTTCATTTATTTTAATATATGAAACTGAAAGCCACAACTCTTGGTACATATAAATTAATAATTATATCTTCTTGATAAACTGTTGCCTTTAGAAATACATAGTGGCCTTTTTCTTACTAAGCTATTTTATGTTGGCATCTTGTGTGGCACTGCTTTCCTTCTCTTGATAGATTGTTTCCCACTCTTGATCTTTCAATCTGCAAGTTGTTTACCAGTGAGGAGTGTTTCCTGGAGACAACAGTTGCTGTCTAGTTTTCAACTCATTCCGCCAGTCTTGTTTCTTTATTTTATTTTATTTTATTTTATTTTATTTATTTTTATTAATTTATTCTTGTTACATCTCTATGGTTATCCCATCCCTTGTATCCTCCCATTCTCCCCTCCCTCCCATTTTCCCCTTATTCCCCTCCCCTATGACAGCAGTCTTGTTTCTTTACAGGCACACTGCAACCATAGGTGGCTGAGGTTCTATTTGGAAGATGATACTGATTCTTTGACATCATCAGTTGCTTACGCTGTTTTTCTTTCTCCCTGTTGGTATTGGATCTTCTGCTTCTGTGTTAACCATGATGACTCCTTCCTAGCTCTCCTGCACTTACCTGGTGCTCTCATATGTACCCTTCCTTGTGCCATTGTGGTCGATACTGTCCTCCTATCCTGTGTGTAGGGTTCCTTCTCATTTCCTCTACAGTGCTGGCTTGCTGGTAAAAAAAAAATAACTGCCTGAGTTCATGCTTTCTTGAAATGTCATTATTTCTCTATTAATTAATAAACATTTTCTGGCTATAACAGTCTAACAAGGCTCAAAATACATCATTCTATGCTTCCCTTGTTTTGGGGATGGCTGCTAAGAGGTCTGATGCCATTCCTGAGTTTCTGGCTTTGTACATAAGTAAGCTGGTGTTTCTCTTATGCCTTCAGTGTTGTTTGTTTACATTGTATGCTTGATATCTTGACTAAAATATGCCACAGAGAGGTTCTTCTCTGGCATCTGTTTGGGCTCCAAGTCCTTGTTGTGCTGGGATGATCTAGAAGCCTGGGGACTTCCTGCTGTTATTTCAGTGAGTGTGTTCTCTCGGCCATTAGTGATTTCTCAGCTGTTTCTACTCAGTGAGTTCATAGGTTTGCATCTTGGTTGCTCCCTGTGCTCCTGCGTGCTGCAGTCCTTGTGCTGGTTTACCTTTCTCCTTAATGGGGTTTTAACACAGTGTCTTAACAATCCTGCCCTCTGAGCCTTGTGTTCTCTCATCTGCTCGGTGGAGTCTACAGGAGATGCTTTCAGCTGTGTTTTCTTTTCTTTTTTAAAAATTTATTTATTTATTCACTTTACATTCTGGTAGTAGCATCATCCCTCCTCACTTCCCAGATCCACTCTCCCTCCTTCTCCCACCTCCCCTCCCCTATTCCTCAGAAGAGGGTAACCTTTCCCATCCCTGCCCAGCCCCCTGGCTCATCAAGTCATAGCAAGACTGAGTGTGTCTTCCTCCTCTGTAGCCTGGCAAGGCTGTCCTGCCAGGAGGAAGTGATTGGAAAGCTGTTAAGAGAGTCCATGTCAAAGAGATCCCAGACTCCTCTTACTAGTGGACCCACATGAATCCTGAGCTAGCCCTCCACTCCATCTTTTTAGGCGACCTAGGTCCAGGCCATGCAAGGTCATTGGTTGATATTTCAGTCTTGGCTAATTGACTCTGTTGGTCTTCTTGTGAGACTCCTGTTACCTTCAGATCCTTTTCTCATTCCCCTCACTTTTCCACAAGGTTCCCTATGCATCACTTAATGTTTGGCTATGAGGCTAAGTACTGGTGGGTGGAGCCTCTCAGAGGCCAACTCAGCTTGACTCTGTCTGCAAGCATAGCAGAGTGTCCTTAATAATGTCAGGGGTTCTTTCTCTCCCACGGGGTGGGTCTTGGATTAGGCCAGGCACTGGTTGGATCGTCTCTCAATCTCAGCTATATTTGTTCTAGATTTATCCCTGCACATCTTGTAGGTAGGGTGAATTTTGGCTTGAAGTTTACGTGGGTGGATTGGTGTTCCCCTCCCTCCACCAAGAGACTTGTCTAGTTAGAGGGTGTTCTCTTCAGTCTCTATGACTTCTGTTACTAGGAGTCTCTGCTAGAGTCCCTCTCATATCCCCCTGAGAGCCACCATGACTTAGGTCTCCAGCTTGTCACAGAGATACCCCTACCCACAGTTTCTTTTTTCTCTACAGGCCTTTTGTTCTTCTGCCCCAATTCTCCTCAGGTCTGCTCTCCTTGCTCCTATCTCTCTGTGTTTCCTCTCCTGCTTTGTACCCTCTCTTCAAACACTACCTCTGTCTTTCTATTTCTCCTTCCGAGTGAGGTTTAAGCATCCTCCCTTGGATCCTCCTTTTTACTTATCTTCTTTGGGTCTGTACATTTAGCCTATAATAAATGGCCAATGTCCACATGTGAGTACATACCATGTGTGTCTTTCCAAATCTGAATTACATTACTCAATGATCTTTTCTAGCTCCATCCATTTGCCTGAAATTTTCATGATTTCTTTGTTTTTAAATGGCTGAGTAGTATTTCATTGTGTAAATGTACATCAGTTTATTGATTGATGGTCATCTAGGTTGCTTCCAGTCTAGCTATTATGAATAAAGCTGCTATGAACATAGTTGAGCAAGTGTCCTTGTTGTATGGTGGAGTGTCTTTTGGGTATATAACCAGGAGTACAGCTGGGTCTTGAGGTAGAACTATTCCCAGTTTTCTGAGAAAGCACAAGATTGATATCCAAAACAGTTGTACAAGTTGGCATTTCCACCAGCAATGGAGGAGTGGTTTGGGTTTTTTGGTTGTTGGTTGGTTGGGTTTTTTTTGTTTGTCTGTTTTGTTTTTGTTGTTGTTTTGTTTGTTAATTGGGTTTTTTTTTTTTTTTGGTTGGTTGGTTGGGAGACTATTGATGACTGATTCTATTTCCTTAGGGGTTATAGGACTTTTTAAACTGTTTACCTGATCTTGACAACTTTGGTAAGTGAAATCTATCAAGAAAATCATACATTTATTTTAGATTTTTGCAATTTGTGGAATACAAACTTTTAAAGTAAGACCTAATGATTCTTTGGATTTCCTCAGTGTTGTTATTTTCCACCTTTCATTTCTGATTTTGTTAATTTGGATACTCTCTCGCTACCTTTTAGTTAGTTTGGCTAAGAGTTTGTCTATCTTGTTGATTTTCTCAAAGAATCAACTCTTGGTTTCATTGATTTTTTTATATTGTTCTCTTTGTGTCTAATGTATTGGTTTTTAGCTCTGGGTTTGATTATTTCCAGCCATCTACTCATCTTTGGTGTGTGTGATTCTTTTTGTTCTGGACCTTTCAAGTGTACTGTTCAGTTGCTAGTATGGGATCTCTCCAGTTTCTTTATAAAGGTGCTTAATGCTATGAACTTTCCTTTTAGCACTGCTTTCATTGTGTCCTGTAAGTTTGGGTATGTTGTACCTTCATTTTCATTGAATTCTAGAAAATCTTTAATTTCTTTTTTTATTTTGGCCCTGACCCAGAGGTAATTGAGTAAGGAGTTGATCAGTTTCCATGAGTTTGTTGGCTTTCTGTTGTTGAGCTCCAGCTTTAATCCATGGTAGTCTTATAAGATGCAAAGTGTTATTTCTATCTTCTTGTATCTGTTGAGGTTTGCTTTGTGACCAAGTATACAGTCAATTTTGGAGAAGGTTCTGTGAGATGCTGAGAAGAAAGTATATTCTTTTGTGTTTGGATGAAATGTTCTGTAAATATCTGTTAGGTCCATTTGATTCATGACATCTATTAGTTTCATTATTTCTCCATTTAGTTTCTGTCTTGATGAGCTGCCCATTGGTGAGAGTGGTGTGTTGAAGTCTCCCACTATTTTTGTGTGGGGTTTGTTGTGTGAGTCAAGCTTTAGTAATGTTTCTTTTACAAATGTGGGTGCTTTTGTGTTTGGAGCATAGATTGAGATGTTCTCTTGGTGTGTTTTTCCTTTGATGAGTAGGAAGTGTCCTTCCCCATCTCCTTTGATTTGTTTAGGTTGAAAGCCTGTTTTATTAGACACTAGGACAGCTACTCCTGCTTGCCTCTTGGGTCCATTTGCTCGGAATACCATTTTCTAGCCTTTAAGGTAATGTTTATTTTTATTGCTGACGTGTGTTTCTTTCTTTCTTTTTTTTTTTAAGAAGAAGTTTGTTTATTTATTATGTTTTCTTTGCAGGTCAAGTCTGGATTCTTCCATGAAAGTGATTCCAAAGCTGTTGCTAAATCCATTAGGAACCTTGTGACACTGATAAAAAAGATAAGGAGAAAGAAGACTGCTGGATGTTTGGAGGAGCTCAGCGATTCCAGTGCAAGTATGTGAGAAATGTATTTCCTCAGCAGCAGACTGCAACTTTACCACCTGCGCCTGCTCCACACACTGGCTGACTGCGAAGAAACACAAGTTAATCAACATGTTCAGCAGCAGCTTTTACAGGGAAAATCACAGCAGCAGCAGATGTCTATTAGAAGTAAGAAAACTTTTCTACAGTTAACTTCTCAGACATTGTCGGCCTCACAGATAACTTTGCAACACCCAACAGTTCGTGGCCAACTTGACCTTGGCCTTTTTACTTATATCTGGCTCATTTCTCCTGGTGTTTCCTCGTCTTCTCCATGTGCACCCTCCTGTCCTTTCTGCTTTTTCTTCTCACAGGGTTTCTTGTATGCAGCAGAATGATGGGTCCTCTTTTTGCATCCATTCTGTTAGCCTGTGTCTTTTTATTGGGGAGTTGAGGCCATTGATCTTGAGAGATATTAAAGACTCATGGTTGTTATTTCCTATTATTTTGATTTGGTGGTGGTAGTGTGTGTGTGTGTGTGTTGTGTTTCTTTTCTTTTGATTTTGATAATTATTTATTTCTTGTGTTTTCCTGGGTGTAGTTAGCCTCCTCGGGTTGGAGTTTCCTTCTAGTATCTTCTGTAGGGCTGGATTTGTAGCTAGGTACTGTTTAAACTTGGTTTTGTCATAGAATATCTTGTTTTCTCCATCTATGGTGATTGAAAATTTTTCTGGGCATACAAGTCTGTGATGGCATCTGTGCTTTCTTAGTGTCTGCATGACATCTGTCTAGGCCTTCTGGCTTTCATAGTCCCTGTTGAGAAGCTGGGTGTAATTCTGATTTTAATATTCTTTCTTTCTTCTGTACATTTTGTGTTTTGATTATTATATAGCGGGAGAATTTTCTTTTCTGGTCCAATCTATTTGGAGTTCTGTTGGCTTCTTGCATGTTTATAGGCATCTCTTTCCTTAGGTTGTAGAAGTTTTCATCTATGATTTTGTAGAACTATTTTCTGGGCCATGGAGCTTGGCATCTTCTCCTTCTATTCCTATTATTCTTAGGTTTGGCCTTTTCATAGTGTCTTAGATTTCTTGGATGTTTTGTATCAGAAACTTTCTAGTTTTAAATTTTTCTTTGACTGATGTATTGATTACTTCAATCGTGTCTCTACCCTTGAGATTCTGTCTCCCCTCCCTTGTATTCTGTTGGCATTGCTTGTGTCTCCAGTTCCTGTTCTCGTCCCTAGGCTTTCCAACTCCAGGATTGCCTCAGATTATATTTTCTTTATAGCTTCTATTTCCATTTTTAGATCTTGAATCCTTTTACTCATTTCCTTCTCTGCTTGATTGTAGTTTCTTGTCTTTCACTAATTTCTTTAAGCAATTCGTTCAATTCTTTCATTTCTTTCTTTGTGTATTCCTGTTCTCATTTGAGGGATTTATTTTCCTCCTCCAAGACCTGTATAATTTTCATAACCTCAGATTTGAAATCTTTCTCCTATGTGTCAGATGTGATATTATCTCCAGGGCTTATGGTGGTGGTGGAACTGCTGATTGCTGGTGGTATCAAATGATCCTGGGGATTGTTGCTTGTGTTCTTACACTGAACTCTTCCCATTGTGATATGTCTAGTGTTAGCTAGTTTGGTGGTCTCTGATGGTCAGTTAGTTTTGGTGTAGGTATAGACAATGGGGATTTGGTCCATCACCCTATTCACTTCTGGTGAGATCACTGTCTCTTTGGCTCCCTGTTTATGACCCAGGGAGGTCAGGCACCTCTATTAGCTCCCTGATTGTGAACCAGGTAAGCTTGGGATCAGGCAGAATGTATCACAGCAGAAAACTGCTCCAGTGGGCCTGCTTGCCTCTAGGGGTCAGAGGGCAATGTGTGACCCTGGTGCTTTAGCATCTCACTGCTCTCTCTGGGTCCCAGAGGTCAGACATTGTACTTCCTCCAGGAATGCTACTGCCAGTCCCTGGAGCACACCAGTGCCTCCGGGGACCTGGTAACTTTCTGTGGATTAGCCTGGGGACCTGAGGTCAGAGCTGCTTGTTTTCTAGGCTGTGCAGTCTCCAGTGGTCCAGCAGTCATAGACACTGGAGTTTCAACAGCCCCCAGCTCTGTCTGTGCCCTGGAGGTCAGAAATTGCACTCCCACAAGGCATGTTCAAGCTAGACCTTGGAGTGGGTGACTATGCCTACAGGGACCCAGGGACTTTTCTGTTGATTCACTGGGTGGCTTGAGGCCAGACCCACGCATGCTTCTCACAGTTTGTGGTCCTCTCACCTGGGGGTCAACAGCACTGGTGTTTTGTATTTCTCTGTTTGGTCATTAGGTTGCTGTATAGTCACTGTTGTCCTGATGATCAAGCAAGGTATGTGTTCAGCTCCGCCATCTTGGATCCTCTCCCTCACTCGATTTATCATGGACCACCTTTCTACTGGAATTTTTTTCAAAATCTCAATTTCCTTACTGATACTGATTTTGTTGTTGTTGTTGTTGTTGTTATTTTCCATGTTGCTGACTTTTTTGTCCATATCTCTGATTTTTCTCATTCATTTTGCTAACCAAACTCTTACTCTTTTCTCCAGGTCCTGAACTGAGTTTGTCACTTGTTTCTGAATCCCTTTTCAGCCACTGATTATTTTTACCAGGAGACTTTTGAGATCTTCACCTGGAATCTTCATATATTCCCCTACCTTGCAGTTTATAATTGAGAAGTAGTGTCTTTTGGAGAAATCACGTTATGTTACTTTCTCACATTTCTTGCATTTGTGAGCTGCAGTTTGCATGTCTTTTGGTTGGGGTTTCTCTTCTTCACCTGGCAGTTTATTCCAGAGGGCTCGGTCCCCAGCGCCATTCAACAAACTTTGCAGGAAGTTGCTGTTCCTCTCCCTGCAGGGACTGTGTGCAGCACAGGTGTGCCTGGCCAATTCCTTACATCACCTGTCTTCCTTTTCCTGTTCTTTAAGGTATCCTATCACTTCTTTGTATGTTTCCAAAGCTCTTCTTTACTTTCTTTGGAAAATAGTCCATTTTTCCTTCTCTCTCTCTCTCTCTCTCTCTCTCTCTCTCTCTCTCTCTCTCTCTCTCTCTCTCTGTGTGTGTGTGTGTGTGTGTGAGAAACTGTAAAATTGTAAAATACAAGATGTTTGTTCACTTGTCCAGCCTTGCTCGCCTCTCTCAGTTCTCGTTAATGCTAACTTCAAAAGTTTCACCCTAGTTCCCAGTAAGTTTCCATATATCAGATGTCCCCATACAGCTTTCAATAACCGCTCTAGAGACCCACACCCAAACCCCCACAAAGAGCTTCCCAATGCCAGATGTCCTAATGTCCATATGGTCTAACTTGATAAGCAACCCCACCTGCTTTGCGGTTTTTGCCTTTAAAACTAGCCTGTAACAGCTACTCAGGGTCCTTCACCTCCCGAGTGCTGAGGAACCCTGACACATCGATAATTGGGACTTTTGATGTGTCAGTAATAAATTTTACATATACCTCCATCCTGTGTGACTTGAGTGGTCTCTCATGGCGACCCCCTTCCTGAATTGGACTCCAGGGTCCAACATGTGTGTGTGTGTTGTGTATGGGATGTGGTATGTGAGTGTGTGATGTAGTATGTGTGTGTGTGTGTGTGTGTGTGTGATGTGTGTGCATGATGTGGTGGTGTGTGTGGAGTGTGTGGGGGGAGTGTGCTGTGTATTTAGATGGGTGTAGTATGTGTGCCTGTGTGTATGTACATGCATGTATACATAGGATGTACATGTGTCTGCAAATGTACTTGCCTATTTGTGTGTTCAGAGTTCAATAGCAGGCATCTTTCTCAATTACTTGTCCATCTTCTTTTTAAGGACAACGTCTCTTACTGAGCTCAGAGCTCACTGTTTCAGCTGCCCTGGCTGCCCAGTGTACTTGAATTTTCCCTTATTCTGACTCTTTCCTTCAGCGGCTCTCATAGAGCCAGCCTCCCATCTGCCTCTTACCCATCTTCTCTTTTATCTTCCTCTTTAAATTTTTAATGACAACTATCTGTGTTTGAACATACTGAAACTGATGATGATGATGATGATGATGATGATGATGATGTTCTGTTGTTTGGGAAGGGTAAGAAGTTTCACATCATCTGTTTAACATTGCCCCCACTGTTCTCCTGCCTTTCACATCGTACTACAATCAGCCTGAAAGAACCTGGGTGCATCTTCAACACATTGTCTGGGAAGCTAAAGCTGCTTCTTTAATTCAGTCTTGAGAAGGAGAATGACCTCTCCCTCCTTTGTCTGAAGACATCAAAGACACCTCAGCCTCATTGGCTAAGGCCCACAGATGCCTATGCTTAGCCATACAGAAGACCAAATATGGGCTCACTAGCCTGGGGCCCAGCATTTTAATCCTTGGAAAGGAAGAGGGCGGATGTTGGGATGCGACCTGCCATCTCTGCTGCGGTACTTTTGACTCTGCCTAGTGTTATTTTCCTCCTTCTCTGCGTGGCAAAACACAAGCGGGTGTCAGTTATCATCCACCCCACGAAGTCCTTGCTGTTTCCCAGCCGCTTTATAAACCCCTCTATTTAGGGACCTTGTTTATCAAGTTTTAAGTCCCTGTGTGTGAGCAACACTGGGAATGGAGGATTGAGCATGACATAAACAAAACTCCTTTCCTTTGCAAAGCAAGCTACATCGTGTTATTTTGTAGCCTTTGCATTTCAAAGATGCCCAAACTGAGAAAACTTCCATGGATGACTTCAGGCATTCTGATTCCTGAGGAAACACAAAGCTTATTATACAGGATTACTAATAATAGTAGGGTAAGGGTTTCTTTCCCATGTAGAGCTGGGTTTTTCTTCCCTCAGCCCTGGGCACTTCCGGTGTCAGCTTACAAGGCAGAGACAAGACAAAGATCCACATCCCCACAACTGGAAAAGAAACCAATCCCCGGACGTGAATCACCAGGAGCTAAATCCCACAGGGCTGAGGATCAAACATCACAACAAAGGGGCAGAAGACGTTAGGGAACAATGATGGCACCAAGGCCCTTTTCAAACTCAAGGAGTTAAGCCCCAAATCCCAATGCTATAAGGTTGCTGGACCTGCCTGCGCAGTCCGCCAAATGGAAGCTGGGAAAGAGCTATGCCCATGCTGCAAAGGATTACAGACACAATCAAGGGCAGATGTTCAAGCCAGCGCCCAGATCCAGGAGCCAGGCTACTCCAGGCTCCCAAGAGCACTCAGGTCCCCTTGAAGGATGGGCCCCATATGAAGGCTTTTGTCTGGCAAGGTGAAAATAGCACGTGATACAGGGATACTATCTGTGCTAGTGCCATGTATCTTCTACAAGTAAACAAGAGGAGGGGAAAAAAGGGGCCAGGCAGGGGGGGGGGGGGGGGGGGGGAGAGAGCGGCTGGAGAGGCTGGGTAACACCACAAAGGTACATCACAGCCTCCCTGTTGTATTTGGGACTTGGAGATGACGTCATAAAATGACCTCCGTTTACACAAGAAGGCAGAGTCTTAGGTGACTAACAGTTGGCTCAGAATGCTGTGCCAGGCTGGTCTCAGACCTGGAAGGTGCACTCAATAGCGTTAATTTTTATTCATGTGCCCTAGACGCTTTGCAAGTGAAAAACAGTGACAAAAAAAGTTCCCATTGTCTCTGTTAAATCCATGTTTCCAAAATGTATAGCCTCAAATTTCAAGTAAATGACAACAAGCTGTTCCAACAATAGGGGTTTGTTAGGTCCTTGTGCATGTTCACACATATGGATGCTTAAGGTAGTGCTGAGGGCAGTGCCACATAATAAACGATGGTAACAGAGTTGTAAAATGTCACATTACATTTTAAGGATGACAGCTGACATTTCCCAGTCAGGGCTGTGTAACCCTTCCTAAAATTTTATGGCTCCTTCTTGAGTCTGTTTTGTGTTAATTTGAGATTTATAATGGTACACACACACACACACACACACACACACACACACACACACACACTGAAAACCACAGCTTTAATTGAAAACTGGTATAAAAAAAGAAAGTCCTTATTTACAGTTCTGAGCAGCCCCTGAGTTCTGACACACATCCTTGCTCTTTGGCCCTCTGCTCCCACACAGCAGCAGATGCTGTCTGAAACACATGCCCCCACATTCGCATCTCCGCATCCAGCCCTCACACAGAGTCCTGACACATTTGTTCTCCCTCCTTCATCCAAGGGAGGTAGCCTGAAGGAAAAATGAAAGTTAGGAGTACAGAAGAATGGTGTGCATGTGAGTGTGCACATGTGTGCGAATGCGTGTGTGTGTGTGTGTGTGTGTGTGTGTGTGAGTGTGTGTGTGTGTGTGTGTTTCAGGAAAAAAAAAGACTTTCAGTAGAATTGATGAAAATGTACAGCCAGCTCCTCTAGGCCAAATTCACAAGCTTAGAAGTTATTGTTAATACTCAGAGTTTAATTGAATAGAATTTTGATCACAATATATCTGTGTAAATACAATAAATCAGTATATCCTGAGAAAAGTATAAGACCAGATTACTGAATTAGCTCTAATAATCTAGAAAAGAAGAAAATATAGGTTACTTTCCCCCAATGATATAGGAATACTAAATTCCCCTGGTTAGGTGTTATGCCCTGGAGCTTGAAATCTCTCTGGTTGCATCCTATATTTAAATTTAGGAGTATGAAATTAGATTTAAAATTAGACATTTAAAAGAACACAAGAAAACTATCAATGCTGCTGCTAAAATCACCCAAGCTGGGAACTGAGACAGACCTAGTTAGTAAGCAAGATGTGAGGGTCTACCTGGAAGCATCAGGAGGCTGTGTTGATGGGGCTCAAAAACGTCTTGTGGTTCTCGTGATAATTTTTGTTTACCAGGAATATTGGAGGCTCTGTCAAGCAGTGAAACAGTGAAGACCAGGGTAGAAAGATTTACACCTCTGCTAATAAGTAGAAAAGATTCATCTTTAATGCAGACCCATCTTTAGTTCAGGGAATGAAAGGGATTTGGGTCACAAATGCCAGAAAGCCTGACCAAAGCTGTCACTCAAGATAATTTACTGCCTTATGTAACTGAAAAGCCTAGTTGCAGAAATCCTGACTTCAAGCATAGTTAAGTTCATAAGAGTTCAGGGGCAGTGGCACAGCAGTTCATCTTCTGTCTTCTGCATGGCTCCTCTTCATGGATACGTCTTAGTGCTAATTTTTATGGACTTTATGGCACCTGTGAAGCCAAAGAATTAAAATCCATATCTCAGGGTCACAGTGACAAGTCTTAAGACACAGCTGCAGAGAAACTTAAGCACAGCTGCAAGAAAGTTCCCCTAGCCTGAGTCATGTGACCACATTCCTTCCTGATGCCTGAGATAAGGAAGACAGATCAAAGGGCCCACTATGGCCTTGCTCCCCTAGCAATGGCTGATTAACACTGGACTGGACCTGCAGTTGAAATCCAAATGGGACACTCCCCTCAGCAAGAGATGGGCGAAGGAGATCAAACAGACTCGGCAACAAATGCCTATAAGCCCAGCACACTGGAGGTTGAGTTCAGCCTAGGTTATTTCACAATGCTTTATTTAAAACACATGGCTTTGGAAGCTTTTAGAAATGGGCTGTCTCTTCTCTCTCACCTTAGGCCAGGTGCTGTGCTATGAAGGTCACCAGATGCCAGAGCCTTAATCTTGGGCCTCCCAGCCTCCAGAACTGTCAGCCAATATATTTCTGTTTACTATCCATTGCCCAGATTTGGTGTCCTACTGTAGAGAGGATTATTGCCTCTGGATGAAGATCCTCACGCAGCTCTGTGGGCTCTCTAGTTTCCAAGGGTGAGGATGTGCACAGCACTGAGGGGTGTTGTTCTGTGTGTTGCAGCCCCTTAGAGAACAAGCTGAGTCAGCATGTGAACCACAGAGTGGGTTAGGTCACCCAACGGGAACAGAAGAAGGTTGGTTTCCCATTGAAAGGGGTGGTCCAAAGAGAAGCCAAGTTATTTCGGTTTCAGTTTTGGTTTGGGGGGAGGATGTGAGCAGACTAAGAATTTAATGTGGGGCCTATGCAAGCTAGGCAAGCACTCCACCACTAAGCTACCTCCCCAGTTCTAACCAGGGTTACTACATAAATTCAGATGTCTAAAATAGCTTAAAAAAAAAAGACTTCAGTGCTAAGATGGTACAGGTGCTGGGGGTAGACATTTTATCTTTACATTTAAAGTATTTTTACACATGGTAACAGCTCCATCTCTTGACCTAGAGTTAACTCTATTAAATCCTGTGTTCAGATAGCTCTTGGATTAAAGGTGTGTGATAGGACTCAACCACACCAAACAAAAGGACAGATTTTTATAGCTCATAATCTCAGGGATTGCAATGGGATCAAAGACATGTTTTTACAGTTCACAATCTCAGGGATTACATTGGGATCAAATACCCTGCAACAGAGAGCAGAGCAGATATGGAGATCTGGCTCTCAGAGGAAGGAAAAAACCCGTATCAGGACCATCCATGTGCTGTTTTGTGTTAAGACTCTGTGTTATGGTCACCTGGGGCTGAAGAATCAACTGTGACTAAGAAGAGACCAGAATCTCTATAGTAAAACCTTTGCTTTGCTGGGACAATGGCTGCTGGTTAGCTGGAGCTGAGAAATTAGCAGTGTTTGAGAAGGGACCAGTATCACTGAGGTGCATTCTTCTGGGAAGAATTTCCTCAGGGTCAGCACACAGAAGCTGTGGTCCTGAGGGGCCAAGACTGCATTTCCTACAGCTGAAGTAGGTAACGTGTAAGAGTTTTCCACATGGTACTGACATTACATGAGTGAAGGAGCCATTGAGAGCTGCTGAGGCCGGGCACTGGGAGATGTCACAACTTGTGGAGACCCCAGAGGTCTGGGGATGCCAGGGCCATGGGGAAGACCTCCGAGGCTAACAAGAGCTCTGAGGTTGAATCAGACTGAGCCCTGAGGTGACCTATGTGTGCTGCTCAGGTAGCAGAACTGCAGAAGGGGTTATCAAGACCCTTTGGAGCCCAGAGGATTCTGAGTGGGTCTCAGGGTTCAAACACTGAGCTTTTTATACTGCTGAATTTTGGGTTTGCTTTGATTTGGTTCTGATTTGTGTTGGTTCTTCCCTCTTGGAAGAAGAAAGCATGTAACTTACTCTTGATTTTACAAGAGCTCACAGTTGACAGTTGGACTTTTAAAGGGACAATTTTTTTAGGAGAACCTGGACATTTAAAGTTTTGAAAATTTAAAGACTGTGGAACTTTTAAAGTTATTTGTATTTAATATTGTGCTACTAATGTTAGCATGACATTTTAGGGATAGACAAGAAAGAAAGGGTTGTGTTTTTTATATATTGTTATGTCAAGCTGACAAGAAGCCAATTGTCCTTCTTGATTTTTGTCCACTTTACACAAACTAGAATAATCTAGGGAGAGAAACCTCTATTGTTAAAAAAAAAAGCCTCTGTGCTACTTTTATGCCAACTTGATACAAGCTAAAGTCATCTGAGATTAATAAAATCAATTGAGAAAATGTCTCCAAAAGGCATGTAGACCTGAAGGGCATTTTCTTTTTTAGTGATTGATGGGGAGGGTCCAGACCATTATGGGTAGTAGTGTCATCCTGGGCTAGTGGTTCTGGGTTCTATAAGAAATCAAGCTGAGCAAGTCACTAAGAGCATGCCAGTAAGTACCACCCTTCCATGGCCTATGCGTCAGCTCCTGCCTCCAGGTTCCTGCTGTTTGAGTTTCTATTCTGGCTTCTTTTGATGATGAACAGTGATGATCAACCTTCTCTCCCCAACTTGCTTTTGGTCATGGTGTTTCATTACAGCAGTAGACACCCTAACCTCCATCAGATTGGCTTACATGCAAGCCTCTGGACATTTTCTTGACTTATGATTGTCATTGAAGGGCCTAGCCCACCAGCTGATAGCATCTCTTGGCAGGTGGTCCTACAGTGCAAAATAAAGTAAACTGAGCAAGGCAAGGGGAGCAAGCCTGTAAACACTATTGTCATGGTTTCTGCCTCCAAGTTTGTGCCTTGAGTTATTATCCTGACTTCCCTCTAAAGGGACTATAAACTGTAACTGTAACCTTCCAAGATGCTTTTGATTATAATATTTTATCACAACCAAAAGCAAACTCAGACATGGATTTTATCTAAAAAACTAAAATAATAATAATAATGATAATAATAATAATAATAATAATAATAATAATAATAATAATAATAATAATAATAA